>CAUJRU010003138.1:0-55660 GCA_963277665.1 Viscum album
ATCCCAAACAGTCATCATTTAATTTCTATCAAATGATTCATCCACATGTTATATAATATAATTCATTATACGATAATAAAATATCATTATATTAGTGTTTTTTTTAAAGGGGGGGGGGGGCTAGGCCCCAAAATATTATATTAAAAGAAAATCAAAGGAGAACACCAAAGTCAACATACAGGATAATACATCAAGTTCCCTGTCCTAGTGAACCAATCTTTTTCCTTATCTTGTCAGCAATTAATTTTTCTTTCTCTCTCCATTCGTTCCATGTTTTGGCACTGATATGCCTTCGAACTCTTCCTCTCGTGAAGTGGATTTCAAGCTCTTTGGCTTGCTGTAGCAATGATTCAACATCTTCATCCGAGCTGTCAGCTTGCACCTCCTCCTTCATCTTCAAGGCCTCCTTTCCTACCCTTTTTTGACTTCTGGTTCTGACTTGTTGCCAAGTACCTTCATCATCTCCATCTTATTGGTGACCTTTTCTTGGTTTATCTGTTTGCTGTTCTGTCACCTGCACATCAAGTGTAGATAAAAGAGATGATTCTTTCAAGGTGGTACCCACCTTCCCCACTGGAGTGACCGAGGTGTTATCCACCACTTCATTAGTCGGATCTTCAACGGCCACTACAGAAGGTTCAGAGATTGATGGAGCCATAGAAAGAGTAGCAGAGTCAGCCTTTTCAGAAAGTCCAGGTGAAGCAGTAGCTTCACATGTTGCAGTAGAATCCAAGTTTGTCATGTGGGGATCCTCTGTCATCTGTTGATTTTCCAGCAGCTTTGGTGGGTGCAAAGTCGTGGTTTCCACCTCTTTCCAAGGAGGGTCAACAACTACAGCCTCTAACTGACCTGCAGCACTACATGGAAAATTAGAATTTCTCACATGCTCATGAGAAGAGTTCTGCCTATCATCCTTGCCAGGTGAGGGAAACGTGGGTGATGAAGCCCCAATATCCCCCTCAGAAAGTTGGAATTCTTTTGAGGGAAACATATCAATTCCAGGAGGAACAGCCACAGTGGGATCAGAAGTTGGATACAAAGGCATTTTTCCAGCTTTTTTGTCATCACAAGAATGTGTGTCAGAGGAGGAAGAAACTACTTTCACCAAAGAAGAATCATCTTGAACCTTGGGCAGGGGGGTCTGGGAAACAGTGAGCCCCACCTTTGCCGGATCCTGAGTGAGGTCCTTGGCAATATGAGTCTCACAATTCCCTCCGTGCTCAACAATATCAGCCCAAGACCGAGTGCCATGCTGGCCAGTGATCAACTGAGGTTGATCATGCACAAAAGGTGGATCCACAATATGATCTGCTGTGTTATCTGCCAGAGTATTATGCATAGCAATAGGCGGAGGTGAAACAACCTTCTTTTGATTATTGTCAAGATCACATTGGACATAAGGAACAGACATCATCTGAGCAGTATTAACAGAAATCAAGACATCCCCATTAAAACCAGCAGTCTGTGTAGTTAAACCAGAGCTATTGGTCTTCTGGTGATGTGATTTTTTGAAGCAGGAATGCATATCATGCCCACGTTTAGCACAGGAAGAGCAAACAATTGATCTTCTACAATTTGAAGACTCATGACCTATAGTCTTACAGTCTGGGCAAAACTTGGGGAGGTTTTCATATTCAATTTTCAGTTCCAATTCATCAACATCAGTATAGAGAAAGACATTATCAATTAATGTAGAACAAAGATCAATTTCAACTAAGAACCTGGCATAGTGTCCATACCTGGCAGCTTCCGTTTCCTTGTCCAATTTGATTTGAACTCCCATTGCTAGAGTAATATCATATAGAATGCGAGGGTGCCAAAGGATCCAATTTAGACCAAATACCTTCACCCAAGACTGAACCGTCGTATTTCCTATTTCTAGGGGGTTAAAGCTTCTGTCCCATTCTTGGATATGCAATTCTCCAGGCTTGAAGGAGATAGAGCCGTGACCCCAGGCATGCATCTTAAGGTCTTCGGATGGAAATAAGATGTGGTAAAACCCTTTCCATAAGGAGATACATTTCCTGGAGTCGAAACCCCAGACTTCCGTCAAGCGTTGTATTAGAAGTTCAAGCTTCCATGGCGTAGAGCCTTTCGGCAAGATGAGTCTGGCAATGATAGAGTGTGCCCCCATCTCCAGTCTTTCCGATATAGCGTCCATATCAGCTTTGACGTGAGCTACTGTGCCTTTCCTACGAATACCAGCATTCGAAGCTTTGAAGGAAGTAAAGTTGCGGTTATGAGAACTGACCTCATTTCTATTTGAATCCGAAGATTTTCGATTCACGAGCGCTGATGCTGCCTGGAGTTTATGAGAATCGAAATGCCCTTGTGCGAGAAATTCTGCCATTGATGTTGAAGACGGAGGATGCAAACCCTAATTGACATATCGAGAAGCCAGGGAGCGTTCCGCGCTGCTCGCCATCTCATTCATCAATTCATTATACGATAATTTTAATATCTGGAATATCATTAATAACATTTAATATCAATTCTGGTTGTGTATCCATGTTATACCCAAACATTCATTTATGAATACGAGATAACCACTCAAGAAGATCATAAAAACGAACACCCTCGAACAATGTTTTTAAACACTATAACCAATAAAAGGCACATAAATGACATAATGAAACCAAAATAGACCCTATTCATGTATAAAATGTCCTATAATTTCAAATTAATGATTATAATGTTATTATACAGGACATTAAAGGGAAGGCAGCGTTCCGATTAAAGATAAGGGGAAATTCTCGAACCCAAATTTCATCTTTCAGGTTCTCCATATTTCCCTCCATTTTTGAAATGGTTATTCCTAAAAAATTATTTTTTCATCATTGTATTTACTTTTCTGGGATATACCTATTTACAACTATTTATTATTTAGAACAAAATATTTTCTAAAAGAACTCTTATTTTAAAAACTCACCTTTTACTTCTCATTCAATGATGATGGTTCTTGTATCATGTATGTTATTCCCTAATTGTTTTTGGGAACCCAAAGTTTATGATTATTAATGGAAATTTATTAAATAAAAAAGAAAACAGAACAATAAAAATACAAACAAAAAACACCAAAACCATAAAAAATGGTTAAGGTGAAAAAGAAAGAAACCAAAGCCGACAAACACCCAATAAAAAGGTGGGCTATGGAATGAGGCCACCAAAGCCGCCAAAAAAGATCAAAGCCGGATCAAGAAAGATATCACCAGGACAGAAGAATCTCCATCATCCCTGGCTTTTATTAGCCAAAAACAGCAACAAAAAAGCCATCCTTCCACCAAAAGAAGCCAGCAACTAAGCCTCCAGCCCGCTCCAAACAACACACTGATTCCCAGAATTTGGGAAACCAAATGAAGCCAGCTACTCTGCAGACTCCAGCCTGCTCCAGATCAGCACACTGAATCCCATAATTTGGGAAACCACAGCAACTCGACACAGCAAAGCTCTACTGCCAACCTGAAGAAAAAGAAACAAGCCACTCCAAAAACAAACATGCCCCAAAAGAAACTTACAAAAGTCTAAAAATGGGGGATTTGTCACGGTCCCTATTAATAAAAATAAGGAGATCATCAGGAATTTGATCAAACCAAACAAAATCAACACCATTAACACCTTTATTAGCCAGACCATCAGCAACAGAATTGGCTTCCCTATAAACGTGAGTGATAATATGATTCAAAGAAAAAAGAGTCTCCAAACAATTAATCCAGCGATTAGTAAGCTTCCAGGACAAGTGATAAAAACCCATCCTAATTGCAGAAACAACAACAGAAGAATCACTCTCAAACCATAAATTATCCCAACCACGCTACACAGCTTGATCAACAGCAACAATAATTCCAAGCATTTCGGCCTCAAGTGAAGAGGCAAGGCCACAAGAACCATGAAAACAACCAAGGACATCCCCTTTATGATTCCTGAAAACAGCACCATAACCAGAATGCCCCGGATTGCCCCTAGAAGCACCATCTGAATTTACTTTTATCCAACCAAAAAAAGGTTCCTTCCATAGAACTTCTAAAGTACCACGCGGAGGCTTGAAATTACCCTTAACACCTATCCTGTTCAGAACGGACAAATCATGAACCGAGTTAAAGCAAAAATGCTTCCTTGGAATAACAACATTACGCATAGCACCAAGAATAGCGGATAAAACCCCACTAACCGAGAAGGAAAATTTATCATGAATCATCTTATTTCGAGCAAACCAAATAAAATGAAGGAGTTCAGAAGCAGCGACTCTAAAAAGATCCAAAAATTGGGGAGAGAGCGAAATAGAATTCCAGCTTTGAAGGAAATGATGAATTGAAGACATATTAGGCATGGGAATTTCAAAGATATCAAAAACAGCCTTCCACATTGAAGAGGCATTGACACAACTAATAAACAAATGATCAATATCTTCCCTATGTTGATAACAAAACACACACGAAGAGCAGAGAGAGATGCCACATTTCTGAAGGAAACAATCAGTAGGAAGTTTCCCATGAGCCAATCTCCAGGTAAAAGAAGACCGAGAGGGCCTAATAAAGTTCATATGAAGATCCCTCATCCATTTACACCCTATATTGCAAGATAAAGAATGACAATAAAAATTTTTAGAAGTCAACAGGCCATTAAAAGCAGGTTCCCAAGCCCAAAAATCCTCTCTGTTAGAGAAACATTAACTATTGATAATAGTAACAATATGATTAGGGAGACCCCCCATATTATCAAGCTGATCCTTAATCGTAGCATCCATATCAACATTAAAATCATCATCCAACAAGGAGTCAGCTAAAGGACATCCAGTCCAATTGGCCTTCCAAAAGGATAAAGACGAGTTCCTTGAAACAAGCCATCTGGCATGAGAGTCAATAGAAGAAAAGATGTATTTAAAAGCAGGCCAAACAGAAGAATCCAGATAATTAAAAACTCCATTCCTGAGCCTATCCCTAAATTTATAGCGGAGAAAGTCCAGAGACTGAGATTTATCATTGACAAGCCTCCAAATGTACGAGGCCAGTAAAGAATCATTAAACACCTCAAGATTTTTAATACCAAGACCCCCAGCATCATAGGGTTTACAACAATTATTCCAAGAAACAGTAACTAATTTCCTCTCTGAAATATTGCCACTCCAAATAAAATTTTTAATAGAAACGTTAATGCTCTTGATAAGAGAGATCGGCCACTTATAAATCATGAAAGAATAAACAAACATAGATATGATAACAGCTCTAACCAAACAAACCCGACCAGCCAAGGAAAGGGACTTACCCTTCCATGTAGCAAGATGACGTCTGATTTTACATACAATATCAGAAAAATAACAAGCTTTAGGCCTCCCCCAAAACATAGGAACACCTAAAAACGTAAAGGGAAAAACACCTTCATGAATACCCAAATCCCTAATAATGTCATTCTTCCTAGAAATAGGAAAATTCCTTCCAAAATAAACAAAGGACTTGTCCCAGCTAATCTCTTGCCCAGAGACTTTTTCATAATGCAAAAGGGCACGCTTAATATTTTTAATATTCCTCTTATTCCCTTTAGTGAAAAGAATAATATCATCCGCATAAAACAAGTGAGTGGGAGCAAAAAACCTCTACCAGCACTAATAGAATACAGATTCCCATTACCAGCCATAATAGAAAGTAATCTACTAAGATAATCCTCTGCTATGGAAAAAATAATGGCCGAGAGAGGGTCACCTTGTCTGACACCTCTAGAACAAGAAAAGAAGCCCTCAGGGGAGCCATTAACAAGGACAGAGATACGAGCAGACTCGAAAATGATTTTAACCCAATTAATGAAAACATCATCAAAACCAAAAAAACGAAGAACCTTATAAATGAAATTCCAATTTATAGTATCAAAAGCTTTCCTGACGTCCAACTTGAGAGCAATATTACCATCCCTTGTGGATTTCTTAAGAAGATTAACACATTCAGATGCAGTAATAAGACAATCTTGAATAGACCTACCCTTAATAAAGCCAAACTGATTAGGAGAAACAATCTTACTGGCAATAGAAGACAGCCTAGTAGCTAAGATTTTGCAAATAATTTTAAAAATAGTATTGATCATAGCAACAGGTCTGAACAAATGAATCTCATTAGAATTCTCAGTCTTTGGAATAAGGGAAAGGAATTGAGCATTTAGACCCTGAGTAAGAGATCCACCTTTAAAAAAACGAGTAACCAACCTACAAACATCCTCATGAATGACATCCCAGTAAGTCTGAAAGAAAAAATTCCCAAAACCATCTGGACCCGGGGAGCTATCAGACTTTAGACTAAAGGTCGCTTCTTTAATTTCAAATTCTAAAGGAATGGATGTAAGACTGGAATTATCCTCTTGATTAACAAGAGTCGGAATAATACTCTCCACAAGATCATCAAGAGGGAAATAACCAGAAAAGAGATCCTTAAAATAAGAAACAACATGCTCAGAAAGGTCCCTTCTGTTATCAAACACATTATTCCCATTTCTAACCAAAAAGAGAGGCCTTGAGACTTTCCTAATTCTCTGCAAAGAATTAAAAAATTTAGAATTTCTATCCCCATCTCTCAACCAATTAGCCTTAAAATTATCTCTTTGCAAAGCATCTTTAAGATTCAACAAATTATTAAGCTTGGAAACCAGCTGAGTCTCACCCAAAATATCATTAGAGAAATTATTTGAAGAATTTTGCGCCTGCATTTGTTGAATAGAATCCTCAAGAGAGGAAATTTTAGAATCAAGGGAACTGAAACGATATTTACTCCAGAATTTCAAATTTCTTTTAAGAAGTTTGAGCTTAATGACGCAAGAAAAATCATTATCCCTTCCATTCCAAGAATTCCAAGTTTGTTCAACAATAGTTCTACATTCAGGATGATTAACCCAGGCCTTATTAAATCTAAAAGGCAAAGGAGGTTTGGGATCCTTACTCACAAGGTCAACCAAAATAGGATGATGATCAGAGTTGATTCTGGAAAGAGTCATACAAGAAATAGAACCCCAGAAATCAAGACAAGCCTCATTGACAAAGGCCCTATCAATTCTACTAGCAACAAATCGGTCCAAAACCTTCCTGTACCATGTATACTTAGCCCCAACAAGATTTACTTCAATCGACCCACTATTATCAATACAAGCCCAAAGTTTATGAATATCTTCTTATGAGATGAAAAACATTCCTTTCTATGGGATAGTTATGTACATTATTGATATATGTTCTTTGTGGAATGCATGATAATGATAATATTATGATGTGATAGGTGCGCCCAGAATTATATAGCTTAATATGAATGTCTAAATGTGATGGGTGTGACCAAAATTATACAACTCTCCAATTTAGTGGGTAGATTGATGAATCTCTAGAGTAAATTTGAAATGATCTGGAAAATATTCTATCTTTGTTCATAATTATGTGTGGTAGTTAACCAAAAATACATGATGTTTCATTTTTGTGCATTTCCACACTTCACGCCTTTTATTTATGCTTCCTCTCATGTTCATGTTCTTTTTCACATGTTATGATTATGCTGACCCCATTCTATATTTTTCTTATCCTTCCTCTTACTGGGCTTTTAGATCTCCTCTTTTTATGTATATAATTAGGTGGCTATATTTACTAAGGAGAGGTCATGTGCCAATAAGAAGCTAGAGAAGAATAAATTTAATAAATGTTCATGCTTGTTGATGTAATTTCTATGTAGGGTTCTAGTTTTCCCAATTCACTAAACATTTAGATCCTCAATTGGTAGTACTATTATGTTGTTTATCGTAAAATAATTTAATAGTAATGTAAGAGAATTTTGGCTTTCTATAGTTGGTATCGGAGGAAAGGTTTAGTTAATTTGGGAATTAGGATTAGTGAACCCTAGAGAAAACCTCTAGCATGAGACTAAGTAAAAATATACACACAAGAATCTATACATTGGGATCCCATATGT
Source organism: Viscum album (assembly GCA_963277665.1). Lineage (NCBI taxonomy): Eukaryota > Viridiplantae > Streptophyta > Magnoliopsida > Santalales > Viscaceae > Viscum > Viscum album. Next base: position 7,926 of record CAUJRU010003138.1, read on the forward strand.
TATGATTTTTGTATAAATTGTGAAAACGAATAAGTTATTTATTAATGAATTTTTGACTTATGTTTTGATCTAACATTTTATATTTAAGGAAATTGTGGGAACTAGGAGAAACAAGGCCAAAAACATGTGCAAGGGCCAATGCAATGATTGCTCTGATGACATCACCAATGATTTGGGAGGTGGAGTTCAAAACTTTATGGTGATTCTTACCCAATTATCTTAGGTTATAAAAAATAACCATAATAATGGGGAACATCCTCCTTCACCAAAGAGAGAAGAATTTGATATCGAATGTTTTATGCGGCAACAACCACCGATGTTTAGTGGATCTTATGATCCTCTAGTTGTGGAGCAGTTGGTCAAATCCATGGAGAAGATCTATTTTATGCTTCACTCTTCTGAGAAAGTGAAGGTGACTCTAGCCATTTAATGTCTATATGGAGAGTCCAATCAATGGTGGGATTTTATTAAGAACACCATGCCAAGGGAATAATTTGAAGAGATGTAATGGAAAGACTTTAAGATCATGTTTATTAATAAGTATTTCCAATGAAATATTCACACAAATATGGAGAGAGAATTCATAGAGATCAAGAAAAATAAAGGAGAATCTGTCACAACCTATGAAGCTAATTTCACAAGGATTTCAATGTACGCTTCAGGTTTTTTTATCAACAATGATAAAAAAATTGATAGATTCTTTAGAGGATTAAATCCACACCTATGAAGGTCCCCTGAAATTCGAGAGTTTATGAGCTATGAAGATTTTGTTCTTTGTGCTATGAATGTAGAGATGGAGTTTGGAGAATGGTCCCATGGATATGGTGATAGGAAATGAAGGATGGAGTTTCAAGCCGGTGGATCTAATGATAAAGGTGGGAAGAAAACTCAATGACCCACATGCCAAAAATGTGGGAAGTTTTACCATGGGAACTACATTAAAAGGGATGGGGAAATGATTCATGTGTGGGAAAGAAGGAAATAATGCTAAAGAGTGTTTAAAACACATGAAAAGGAAGGGTAATGTAGTGGAAGAAAGGAAAGAACCACCCACGGTTCAATGCTACAACTGTATGGAGCGAGGGCACTATACAAGCCAGTGATGTAACGACCCGAAATTTTGAATAAATATTGTTTCCTAAATTTGTGTGTTATTTTATTTTATTTTTTATACTCAACAAAAATGTTTCATTTGATAACATGAGTATAATTAAAATGAGACAGTTGGGCTTTGACTGTTATATGACCATTGGTCAATATGACCACTGGAAACTAAACGTTTTGATTATTGCCTCTAAATAAAAGTAATCTTTGTTAATTATTATAGAAAGAAGATTCGATGTCCTCACCCAGTAGTCTTGGACCGATTGAATCCCATCTAACAGAACTTGGGAAGGAGGTAGCACCACTAGGCTTTGCTTTGGACCAAACCCAAGCCGAACATCATCGTGTGAAGCTAGAATGGAATCGCCTTTGCGAGAAGTTCAAACTAATATAAATTACTACTCGTGCGATGTTAGCCGAGCCTCCCTCAGATTCTCTCACCTTAGCATACCTTACACTTAGGTCCTATGCTGGTGTGATAAGGGGATATGTAAGGAGACTGTAACTGCCTTATGTAATCCTTTATTTTAAATAAAAATTGTGATTTCTTCTTATGATGAAGTTTATGAATTTTCAAATGACCGGATAGATATAGTATGCATATTTTTGATGAATTTTAGAAAAAGGATATTTTAAAAATGGTTGTGTAAACCATAAATAATTAAAAATGTGTAATGATTTTTGAAAAATGGTCTTCTACAATTATGTTCAGTACGAAATTTAGAGTCTAATAAGATCAACTTAATTTTTGATGAATAGTAAATTATGAATAGTGATTTTATGATTAGGATTAGTAATGTGTCCAAATGGATTAGTAATCTCACTTAAAGAAAGTATTAATATAATCTAAGCACCTTGATTAAGTAATGTGATTCAATAAAATGATTAAATAACGGTTTCATAAATTATTATTCAAGTATTAGTTTTTTTCAGGTGAATAGTGTTTTTTAATTAAAAATTTAATTAAAAATATTTAGAAAATTATTTTTATAAAACGGATTTCATTTTTGAACTCAGAGCATCGGTATTATGCTATGGTAATTTTTGTGGTTTTTTCTGAAAAAATGAATTTTTGGTGAATAGTGTTTTTATTTAAAAATTAAATTAAAAATATTTAGATAATTATTTTTATAAAATGGAGTTCATATTTTTAATCAGAGCGTTGATATTTGGTTAAGGTGAAATTTTGGGATTATTCTGAGAAAGATGAATTTTCGATGAATAGTGAAAATACAATTTTTAAGTTACGGGTGTCTAATGACATCATTAAATGATGTATTAAGTATATAATCAATATGGTCGACTTATGAATAGTAATATAAGGTATGTGGTGTCCCAAGTGGCCAATACCATGGGAAAATACCATGGGAAAGCCCATGGTTTTGCCAAAACCACTAATAAGGTGTCCCTTGGCCATTAATGCCTTGTCCCCTCACATTCCCTATAAATACCATGCCATCCTCTCATCCATTCGACTCCCCACTCTCCCCCAACGAAGTTCTGGTCTCATTACCTCCCAAGGAGTCCTCCCATGGTGCCCCCAAGCCCTCAAGGTCCCAACCATTGAGTTTTAAGAGTTATGTTTTAAGGTAAGGGATCTGACCTCTCTCTTTCATTTCAAGTAATCTCTTTTATGTCATTACTTTTATGCTACATGTTCTTATGTTGGAGGATATTCTTTTATACTCCTATTACTGAACTTTTTATGTTCATATAATGAGAGATCCCCTCTTACTCTCATTATTTCGTTTTATGAAGTTTTAAGTGGCGTCGTTAGGCTGCCGAAATTTTTGTAACGGATTCTTTCTCCCTTCTCATTTTTCAAGATCTAGTTTCATGTAAAGTATTTCAAGTTCCTTTTTATTATGTTGGGGTATGATCTCTAAATTTATCATACTGATCTTTTATGATCATATGATGAGATACCCCATTTGATCTCTTCAATTTAGTATTTTGATGTTTTAAGTGGCGCCGTTAGGCTGCCGAATTTTTAAGTGGTTCTTCACCCTTCTCATTTTGAAGTTCTACTTTCATTTCAATTCTTTCAAGTTCGTTTTTGTTATGTTGGGGTATGATATCTATATCTATCATACTGGACTCTTATGTTCATATTATGAGAGACCCCATTTGATCTCTTCAATTCAGTATTTTGAGGTTTTAAGTGGCGCCGTTAGGTTGCCGAATTTTTAAGTGGTTCTTCACCCTTCTCGTTTTGAAGTTCTACTTTCATGTCAATTATTTCAAGTTCCTTTGTGTTATGTTGGGGTATGATCTATATATCTATCATACTGGACTCTTATGTTAATATTATGAGAGACCCCATTTGATCTCTTCAATTCAGTATTTTGAAGTTTTAAGTGGCGTCGTTAGGCTGCCGAATTTTTTAGGGGATTCTTTCACCCTTCTCATTCTTTTCAATGTTCTACTTTCATGTCAAGTATTTCAAGTTCCTTTTTAATTATTTTGGGGAATTATCTCTATATCTATCATACTGAACTCTTATGTTCACATGATGAGAGACACTATTTGATCTTTTCAAATCATTTTTGTTGAAGTTTAAGTAACGTCGTTAGGCTACCGAACATTCATAAGAGAAATCTAATTTTTGTCTTCCTTCCATGTTTTTCATTTCAAAGGGTATGTCCTTGAAATTTCATTAACATGATCATGTATCCTTCTTATTCTGTCTATCTACTGTTTTATGGGTCATTTATGAATGTTTGACCCATTTTCCCTCTCTTTTTAATGTCTTCTAAAACCTCGTAACATAGCCGTTATGCTGCATAATTTCCGTCTCAAAATGTCTCTCTCTTTTTATAAAGTTATTTTATATTATTAAGTGAATACTTAAAGCTATTTCTTCTAAAGTGGTATTCAAATATATAACAAAATGTTCTATTTTAAATTCTGGGATTTACATACATGAGACCCGCCTTCCTTTTCTGTGGGTTTTAAAGTGACGTAAAGATCATGTCTTTAAAGCTGTTTTTTTTAAAACGTTGTGATTATGAAATGAAACCCATTTATTTTATGCTTATGGGTTATTTATGAAATGTTTGATGATGATATATGTGGCTCACATTATAATAAATGCAAATTTAAGGGTGCGCCCTGATAGCGCTCCAATGCATTGGGTAATGATGTAACCACTAGAGATTACAATTTTCACGATACCTTGGTGAATAACCTTGGTAATTTTCAAATGACACCTTGGGGATGGACATTAGTGATATGTTCATGATTGTCTATTTTAAATGATGTAGCCACATCTTCAAGTTATGAAAATGTTATTTTTATTATGATATGCCTCATGATTTCATTCTCATGCCTTAAAGTTCTTTTCATGACCTTATTGAAGTATCTCAAGTTCACAAGTAAAATGTTTCTCTTGTTTCCCTTACTACGCTTTTTTCTCACCCTTTCTTTTGATGTATGTCCCCAAGTTATGTGATGCAGTAATAAACCTAGGATGAACATGAGGAGAAGCCATTCAAGTGTTTTAGAAGAATGTTTTATGTTTTCATGTTTAAAGTTCGTGGTTTCCAAGACACTAAACCTTAAAGATCCTCGGTTTTGTAAAATGTAATGAAAGATTATGTGATAAAAAAGGCGGGATGCTATAGTTGGTATCAAAGGATGGTTTAGTTATTTTTGGAAATTAGGATATGAAAACTCTAGGAAGAACCCTATAGAAAAGGTAAAGAAATAGGAAATATTCCTGGTATTTTGGTGAGTATTGAGTAAGGGGTTGCCAAGCAAATACATCCCTGTCTGGATACGAGCAGGTAGAGGTGGCTCTAGCACAGATGTACATAGGGGTAAAACCCGAAAACACCTCTTTGAGCTAGACTCGAACGGGAACTGGTAGATGACAACGGGCCTTGCTGCACTCTTGGTTACGACACTCCCGGGGGATATGCTTTGGTAAATTCATAAGCATAGTATGAACCATTGTTAAAGGAACAAAGATAAAATAAAATAATGATTCACATAAGAATATATGATCATGTATAACCTAGATGGGAACCTAGGGGATCAAAAGTTATGTAACGCCCCGACCCCAGCTACCCAGAGTCGGTGCATTACTTCGTAACATTGGCACGATCACAAAAGATCAAGTCTCGAAAGACCGATTAGTTTAGTAGCCTTGGAAACACTAGATACATTCACAAGTCTTTCATTACATCATAAAGTAAAACAAAACTACAACAACATATTGTCTTCATATCCCCTGACACTATCCCTACAGGTCATTTATAATATACTTCTCCATATCCTGGAAAATATTAAAACATTGAAAGGGGTGAGCTCAGATGCTCAGTAAGGATAACGATATTGCAGAAGCTTTCATAAATAAAAATTAACAATTAAGGCAATGTATAACAAAACAAAATCCTTATTAAACGTGAACTTCAGCATAATATGGAAAAAGTAAAATTAAATAATGCCACTTACTTACTCACATGGATATTCAACTAGACGAATAATCACATGAAAGATCAATAACCACTTTCATAATGAGGGAATGTATAATGCCAGACATTCTGAAACATTTTGTCAAGGCCTCGGCCAAGACGTCTAAAATGATTAAGGCCTCAGCCAAAACCATAAATCAAATTGGGAAAGGGCCTCATCCAATTCCACGTCTAGTTGTCTCATGAGACCTACCGATGCATCGAGGAGCTAGAGCGGGCTCCACCCGTCACTTATTAAGTCCAATGCATTCCTCATATGAACAGGTTTAAACATCTCATAAACCATAACATAATCGTATCACATAAAACATGCATAAAGGAAACATAACATTTCCACATTTCAATCACAAGATATAAATACAACACATTGATATAATAAAAACTCTTTCAAAACCATTTTTAATACAAAAATAAAAGAAAATTATAACATGGTATTTATTTTTCACTAAAAAAAGTGTATGGCTTGTAGAGGAAGCCGAAAATCAAATAGTGGTCACAGCGGTGGAGAATTCGTTGTCGCCACATACGTATGACAAATACATTCCCTTTCTTCGTTTAGTAAATGCTTTGTATAAAAAAGATTCCTTTTGAATAAACGTAAAAGTCAAAGTGGTTTATACACCGTATAAAAAAAATTTTTGTATAAAACCAAATATGCCTCAATGAAAGGAGATTGAGACGAAGTCCTTACAAAGATCATTTTTAAAATAAAATATATATATTATGTTTATTCACTATAGGTACACATAAATAAAGTAAAAATACAAAATAAGACATAATAATATCATGACATAATTTGAAAGTAGGAGATTAACCCAAAGAATGGAAGTTGGATTAAGAAGTTCCATTACCTCGTGTCTGACTTGACTCAACCATTCTTTAACCTCCTGAATAATAAACTAGAGTTAATATATACCTTTTTAAGAACCATTTTGAATTTCATTATCCTTTTTATATCACTTATTACAATGTTATGAACATTATGTAATTATTTAAGTTAATAACGGTCGTTTTGTTGATCTTTGGTACTTGAGTCAACAATAAACTTCTTATACTTACAAGTTGTTTATGTGGTAGAATATCCATTATCTACAGAATTATATTCATGATTTAGATGTCATATATATCATATATATCCAGTATATACATTCATTTATAATATTACGTAACATTTAGAGGTAAGAAATGAAATGCACCGTTCATGGAGACGGTAAGCCGTACGTACGCATGAACGCTACTTTCATTTCTATTTCGTATTTAATGAAATAATAATGATATAAATGTATAATATAATTCCAGTATAATATGGTGTATAATACCATTTACTCCATCCTTTATACACCCCACATATGGCATTAACGATTCAAATCACTTTGAGGGGGCGGTAGTCCGCACTTCCTAAAATGAAATTATCGCGTTTTACCCATAATGGAAATCATAAAGTATTCCATAAATGAGAAATAAAGAAGCATAAGTAAAACATAAACATATTATATATTATATATAAATATAGTGACATCTTAATGGCCACCTTTGAAGGTGTTATATGAGTGTTGAACAATCATCGTTTCGTGAGGCAGAAATTCGCCATCCACAGAAACTGTATGTTCTTTAACCATTAGATGTAGGTGTGTGTAAGTGTAGCTCGAATCCTTCTTATAACAACATCCTAGTATATTGAGTATACTGTTGTTGTTACAAAAGAAATGAATAAAAGGAGTTTAGGGGATTGGAGAAGAAAAATCAAACAAAACAACATTAGAGAAGACATTACCTCAAAATCGGGTAACTCTTTTTTATTTGAGCCAAAGGCTTACTTGGGAAGCGTTCTGCCCAAAGTGAGGCCTCTAGTAGTAAGAGGGGGAAGTTGGGAGAGTATTTGGGTAGATTTTGGCCGAGCCAAATGGCTTGAAAGTGTGAATGTGGTGGTAGAGGTGGGGGCCTTTTATAAGAGGAGAGGAGGGGCACTCTTGGAAAGTAAGGAAATTTTACATTATTATACAATGGTTTTCGGATTATAAAGGTCCCACACTTATATATATCGTGGCTAAGGGGATAAGGGTTCGAAATCTACCCATCCAATAGTCTTTGGACAAGTGTAATCCTTGTATTGTACATTATCTTTTCATTTTATTGAAATCGTTAAATAATGAGGTCATCACTGCATCATAATGATGTCATAAATAATTTAATTTATTTAATGTCTAAAAATTATAAAAAAACTACTATGATGTAGGAAAGCTTTTTATCTTTCCAATTACTATTTATAGTCAAGAATATGACTTTTATAACCCCATGTAAAAATTGTTTTAGTAAAACATTTCATGTTTGTGTCATTTTTTACTTTAACATTAAATAAAAGGTATTTATGTCATTTTCCAACTAAAGTGGATCCATGGGGTCCCCAAGTTGAACCATGGATTTTCATGGTTGGCCACGGAACATACAATGAGGGTAGGACATGTGTCAAGCTCATCTCATATTATTAAAACATTTTTTTTACCTTAAACTACACTAATTACCTCTAATCGCGATTAAGAACTTAAAAGCTACTATTCACCAAAAATTATTTTAATCTCATTGAACCACATTTTACTTTTTAATGAAAACCATGTATGTCTGATTTTTGAAAATCAAAACACAGAAGTGGTAATATTTCATTTAAACGAAAAATCAGTTATTTAACTACCACCTAGTGGTTTCACTATTCATCAAAAATTGAAGTTTTTCAGAACAATGCCAAAATTTCACCCTAAGCTATAATTGATATTCCAAATTCAAAAATGATTTCTATTTTACAAAATTCCAAACATATAAGTTGCATTGATTAGTTTTATAATTAATTCCCACTATCACAACAAATAGCGTGTTCTTAAGAAACAATTTATATCAAAAGATTGGCAATTGTTTATGTCCAATTTCAATGTTAAATTAATTCTAATGACCACCATTGGATAAAATGGTAAAAATATATTCTAATTATATTTTAAAACACATAAATAGTATAATATATCACTATAAATTATTTTGATTAAAAAAGTTGTTTTTAAGTATTTTTCACTATTTATAAAAATTAGAAGTTCTCAGAAAAATACCAAAAATTCAACATAGGCTAATTTCGATACTACGAATCCGAAAATGAAGTCCATTTTGAAATAGAAAATTTTTATAATTTTAAAAGGTGGTTATTACTATTCATAACGGCTACTTTGATTAGTCGCGGTGTTTTAGAACTCGATGTTGCATACAATGCAAGCTATTGCATTATTGAATGAGAAGCGTATTGTAGAAGCTCAGGGTGTTACATTGTCCCCTCCTTTAATAAATTGCGTCCTCGAAATTTGAAATTTTTCTTGGAAAATAAAAGGTTGAAAATAGAAAATACCATTGTGGAAAACCCACATCGGAAATAAGATTAATAAAATATAGCCTTAATAAGAGGGAAATGGAAATGAAAAAGTCCCCACCCAATTATGATCTTAATTAGGAGAACATTGGTGGCAACTAGAGACATATAATTGGAGGAAAAACGTAAATATTTGTAGGGAGTGATTGAGGTCATCAATCACAATCAACTGTCAAATTGAGGGCCTCAAAGCCTTCAATCTATGTTGATTTAAAAAATCATTTGTTCAACAAGACATAAAGTATTAGGATAACACATTTTTTTGTTTTAATATCCCTTTACTATTTATTCATTGAATAAGAGATAGGTATATATATATTTATGCTTGACAATTAGAGTTTCAACCTTCAACTCATCTTTCACTCAAAAAGATAATAGAACTCAAAAATATTATACTTATCCTAATTGTATAAGGTTCCAAATGTTAACACATACCATTTAGAATAGTAAAATTAGTTTTAAATAACCAAGGACTTCCTATAGGCTAGTGGTAGGAAATAAAGGCCTGTCGCACTATGATTATGGGTTCGATTCCTGCAGCTTTGTCCGACGCGACAGGTTATGCCCCACCCTGCAGGTTGTCCTTTTCCTAAAACTATAGTATTATAATATTCCAAAAATAATCTTCATAAAATTTTTAAACTTAAACAATACTATCCAAAGATCAACGTAATCCACTCCAACCTTTATAGTTATCCAAAATACCTCTGTCCAGACTTTCTCTAAAAGGTCTCTTAATTCCAAAATCAATTTATCAGATTCCCCAAACAAAGTAATGTTTATCTTATTGTCACATACTAAAAATATAATTACCTTCAAAATATTAAAACATTACTGAATTCAAAAAGTACTGCAGTACAATCCTTATATATATCACATTATTCTAATAACCAGAATATAATCCATGAGTCCAAAAGCACCAATACATTAGTTATTCTGCTTCAACTGTAGTAACAACATAAGATTGTCCTTGATCCCTTGGCATTTTCTGAGGTAAGTTTCCCTGACTCTTAGAACATTCATTTGCATAATGACCCATTTCTCTACAATTGTAGCATTCAACTTTGATAGCCTCATTCTTTCCCTTGCAATCACGAGCCTGGTGACCCTTTTCTCGACATTTATAACAAACTCCCATTCCTTTTAGGCAAGTACCAGGGTGATTCTTCCCATAATTATCACATAATGGAAAATCCTTATTTCCCTTTTTCCCTTTATCTGTCTCTTGTTCCACCGTTCTCTTCTTCTCTTTCTTTACTTTGTTGTCATAAGACTTAGAGAATTCCTTTTCTGTCTTGATAGCACACAAGACAATATCTTCGTATGATGAGAAGGATTGTGATACTAATGCTCGACGGAGAAATGGTTTTAACCCATCAAAGAAACAATCAATCTTACTCCTTGGGTTACGTATATAATCGGCAGCATGCCTCGCTAACCTTGTAAAGTTAGCCTCATACTTTGCGACATTCTCATCCTCCTTCTGCCTCAGACTTAGAAATTGCCTTTCCATATCTGCTCGATGGTCACAAGGAAAGTATTTTTCTATGAAAATCTCTTTGAACTCCCTCCATTCCATATTTGATACGCCATCATCTTCATTTGTGTTTGGAATCAGCGACCACCACTGATCGGCATCTCCAGTGAGGCGGTAAACTGCCATGACAACCTTCTCCCTTTCGCTACTCCCCAAGGCATGGAATATTTTCTCTAAGGAGTTTATCCATTGCTCAGCTACTAATGGATTTTACCCCCATTAAATGTTGGCGGTTTTTGGCTCATGAAGCGGTCTAATATTGATCCTCCACGTTGTGGATAAGGGTGATCCATACGAGTAAGGTTATTATTCATAAAATGAGTGAGTTTCCCAGTATGGTAATAAGTTGATCAGCACCAGTTGTATCTCCAGATCCACAATAATTATCTTGAGAAGGAGGGAAATCCCTACACGGAGTGCATGCATTGATACGGTTTCCATTCCTTCCACTAGGCACCACTTCTAAACAATGGCATAAACTAGATTAGTTTATGAATTAAAATACATAATTCCATATTTGTAAAACAATTTACATAAATTGAACTATTTATGGATATAATCCATAATCATAAAAAGAAATATTTTCTTTGATAAAGTATATACTCATAACCCTTCATAGTTGTATGTAAAGAAAATGAGAATTATCCTAAGCATATCCCCCAGGAGTGTCGTAACCAAGAGTGCAGCAAGGCCCGTTGTCGTGCACCAGTTCCCATTCGAGTCTAGCTCAAAGCGGTGTTTTCGGGTTTTACCCCTAGGTACATCTGTGCCAGAGCCACCTCTACCTGCTCGTATCCAGACAGGGATGTATTGCTCAGAAAACTCACAAAATCTCCATAATACCAAAATTCTAGGAAGTTTTTCTATACTAATCCTCAAAGTCTATCTTCGGTCTATGTGCTCTAATCAGAGTTTATCTAAATCTAGCTTCCAAGGTTAGTACTAAACTGCCTATGATACCAACTGTAACACCCCGACCCCAGCTACCCAAAGTCGGTGCATTACTTCATAACATTGGCACGATCACAAAAGATCAAGTCTCGAAAGACTGATTAGTTTAGTAGCCTTGGAAACACTAGATACATTCATAAGTCTTTCATTACATCATAAAGTAAAACAAAACTACAACAACATATTGTCTTAATATCCCCTCACACTATCCCTACAGGTCATTCATAATATACTTCTTCACATCCTGGAAAACATTAAAACATTGAAAGGGGTGAGCTCAGATGCTCAGTAAGGATAACAATATTGCAGAAGCTTTCATAAATAAAAATTAACAATTAAGTTAATGTATAACTAAACAAAAGCCTTATTAAACTTGAACTTCAGCATAATATGGAAAAAGTAAAATCAAATAATGCCACTTACTTACTCACATGGATATTCTACTAGACGAATAATCACATGAAAGATCAATAACCACTTTCATAATGAGGGAATGTATAATGCCAGACATTCTGAAACATTTTGTCAAGGCCTCGAACAAGACGTCTAAATTGATTAAGTCCTCAGCCAAAACCATAAATCAAATTGGGAAAGGGCCTCAGCCAATTCCACATCTAGTTGTCTCATGAGACCTACCGATGCATCGAGGAGCTATAGTGGGCTCCACCCGTCACTTATTAAGTCCAATACATTCCTCATATGAACAGGTTTAAACATCTCATAAACCATAACAAAATTGTATCACATAAAACATGCATAAAGGAAACATAACATTTCCACATTTCAATCACAAGATATCAATACAACACATTGATATAATAAAAACGCTTTCAAAACCATTTTCAATAAAAAAATAAAAGAAAAGTATAACATGGTATTTATTTTTCACTAAAAAAAGGGTATGGCTTGTAGAGGAAGCCGAAACTGAAATAGTGGTCACGACGGTGGAGAAGTCGTTGTCGCCACATACGTACGACAAAAACATTCCCTTTTGTCATTTAGTAAACGCTTCGTATAAACAATATTCCTTTTGAATAAACGTAAAAGTCAAAGTGGTTTATACACTGTATAAAAGAAATTTGTGTATAAAACCAAATATGCCTCAATGAAAGGAGATTGAGGCGAAGTCCTTACAAAGATCAATTTTAAAAGAAAATATATATATTATTTGTATTCACTATAGGTACACATAAATAAAGTAAAAATACAAAATAAGACATAATAATATTGTTTCCGACGCTTTCTTCGGGGCGCGCACGCATCCGTCCGTCAGGGGGGGACGCGCGGCTTTGTTGCCCCGCATTCCCACTTTCCAAAGGCGGGAGGCATTCGTTCCTTATTCAGGGACGTCTGCTCCTTGATCGAAACGGGATGATGGGATGTCGGTTCTTCCTTCTGTGGATTCCTCCTCAGAACTCGTCACCTAGTCCGGGTCTCCCTCATAGATTTAATGCGTAGTTCGTGAAACTCTTCCCAGTGCCATGTTTCCATGGGCGCCGGTTAATTACGCTGCTTCTGTAGGGACATTCCAAAGGGTCCAGTCAGGGCAGCAACCTTCGGTCAGGGGAGTAGTCACGTTGAGGCATTAGTAGCGTGTCTGGATGCTGGGGTACCTCGCATGTCTGTCTGTTATCCTTGACCACAAGGCTTCTCGAGGGCGTGGAAGCCCGAGGCATCCCACATCGAGCGCGGGGAATTACATGTCATAGACACGTATCTGAGGTTTTCCTCAGCTTCCCGTGTTCAACACAGGGTATGCCGCGAGTTTAACGTCTAGAGGAGACGGATGAGAGTGAAATGGGACCATCGCTGGGGGGCGACAGTGAAGTTGGGCTTGAGCCTTGAAGAGGCTTCCTACGTATCCCCGTGGCAGGGAATCAAAGTCCGCGTAGTTCGGGATGGTGCCGGTAAACCGACGTGAAGCTGGACCTTGGTCCGAGGGGAGTTGGGCTTGAACCTCTGGGAGGATTCCTACGTACCATGCCTTGACATGGATCAAAGTCCTCGTAGTTCAAATGGTGGGTCGCAATGGCTTACCACTGGACCAGAATGGGACCCGACGTGAATGAGCGACGGGTGGGCTTGAACCTCGTGGAGGCTTCCTACGTACCATGCCTTGACATGGATCAAAGACCTCGTAGTTCAAATGGTTGGGTCGCAATGGCTTACCACCGGACCAAAGTGTAGTTTAACGTCATGCTGGACGAAGATGGGACCCGGCGTGAAGAAACGACGGGTGGGTGTGTCGATGAACCAACGTGAAAGTAGACCATGGTCCACTATTGGTGGGATTGAACCTCGTGGAGGCTTCCTACGTACCATGCCTTGACAGGGATCAAAGTCCCCGTAGTTCGTTGGGATGGACGGGTCGCAATGGCTTACCACTGGACCAGAGTGCAGTTTAACGTCGCGCTGGACGGGGGTGAAACCCGACGTGAAAGACGGGTAGGCTTGAACCGCATAGAGGCTTCCTACGTACCATGCCTTGACATGGATCAAAGACCTCGTAGTTCAAATGGGTTTTTGTCGGTGAACCGACGTGAAAGTAGACCTTGGTCCACTATTGGTGGGCTTGAACCTCGTGGAGGCTTCCTACGTACCATGCCTTGACATGGATCAAAGACCTCGTAGTTCTGGTGGTCACAACGGCTTACCGCCGGACTGGAATGGGACCCGACGTGAATGAGCAACGGGTGGGCTTGAACCTCGTGGAGGCTTCCTACGTACCATGCCTTGACATGGATCAAAGACCTCGTAGTTACAATGGGGTTTTGTCGGTGAACCGACGTGAAAGTAGACCTTGGTCCTCTATTGTTGGGCTTGAACCTCGTGGAGGCTTCCTACGTACCATGCCTTGACATGGATCAAAGACCCCGTAGTTCAGGTGGTCACAACGGCTTACCGCCGGACTGGAATGGGACCCGACGTGAATGAGTGACGGGTGGGCTTGAACCTCGTGGAGGCTTCCTACGTACCATGCCTTGACATGGATCAAAGACCTCATAGTTCAAATGGGGTGGTTTTGTCAGGGTCGGTGCTCACTCTAAGCCCACGTAAGTCATGCTCGGTGTGAGAAACAAGAGGTTGCATGGACCTGACGATCACGTCGCGAAGGGTGCGTCCGTGAGAAGCGAAGAGGGGCTTACTTGTTGGGAGGCCCATGGTGTTGGGACTTACTCCAGGATGGAGGCCCATGGCGCGACAGAGCGCGGGGAAGATGGAACTTGGTCCGACGATGGGAGGTGCCTCGTTCCCTATCACGTCCTCCACTGACCTTGGTAGTGGGGAAGTACCGAGATGCACGGGTGCAATCATCCGTACCAAAGGTTGGGGGGCTTACGCTCTGAGGCAGCCCTTCCCCTGCGAACATACACCACTCCGACAAGGAGGATCTCATTCCATGTGCGGAAGAGTTCCATTCCCGTGGAGACGAGTGGTGTAATGATTGTTCGAGCTGGGGGGACCCTTCGTGAGGGAGACGAGGTTGGGTCACAGTTTAACGTCATGTGTTGAGGACGTGGTGCTTGGCAGTTTAACGTCCTGCAGCTCGGACGAGGTGGGTTCACTCCACACCCCTAGGGCTTACATAACCGGTACCCTCTGGTCCTTGGGGAAGGGAAGGTGTCGGTAAGGCCATGGTAAAGGGGGTTCGTGGGACGAACCACCGAGGGGTCCACGTTAGCGTGGCTATGCGAAGAAGAAATAGTTGTTAGCGTGCCTATGCGATGAAGCATTAGGCGAAGCAACGCTACAGGAGGTGTTGTCCATGGGACTTTGAAATCACATCGTGCAAACCAGGAGGGTCGCACGGAAAGAGGAATCGCTAAGCAGAGGAGTGTGCTTCGCGAAGTGGGGTTCCTTGGCCTTAGCATGGGGCATAGGTGGGAGTGGGAGGTGCTTCGCGAAGTGGAAAAGTGTTCGCGGAGCACTGCCTCGCGAAGAAGGAATGGTTCGAGAAGTAGGGTCCTGCCAAGCAATGTGCTTCGCAAAGTGGAGCGATCCTGCCTTAGCATAGGGATCACTCGTATGGGTGGGGTGTTTCGTGAAGCACAAGTGCCCCGCGGCTGCCCGGGTTCCCTTGGGAATCCCCTTCCTTTGCGAACGCCCTTGAGCTTCGCGAAGGGCATCACTCTCAAAAGAGGGGCTCAAAACGAAACAAATCAGAGTCGTCTCGCGAAGTAGAAATACCTCGCGGAGCTCATGATTCCCGGGGCAAAGCGTGCTTCGCGATTCGGGAGAGGAGAAGCCGAAAGGTCGGATTGTCCGTCTTCGGGACTCAGGGGGAGTCGAGTATTTATAGGGAAGGGGCGCCGCGAAGCAGGGCTCGCGCGCCGCCTTCGGGGCTTCGCGGCGGCTCGCGAACGTCAAACGGGTTCGCGGAGGATTACCGCCTCTGGAGCTTCGCGGCGGCTCGCGAACGTCAAACCGGTTCGCGGAGGCTTACCGCCTCTGGAGCTTCGCGGGGCCGCCAAGGTTGGGATGCTTCACGGCGGGGCTTCGCGGCTGTGCTTCGCGGCTGTGCTTCGTGAGGCAGCGCGCCAGCTGTCTTTTTCGTTCCTTCCTTTCGGGCCACATTTTTGGCGCCAACAAATGCCCCCCCTCAGACTTGGAGCCGCGGAGGGCGAAGGGTCGATGTTTGAGGGAAAAAAAATCGCAAAAATTGTCGGTGGTTCGTGATGCAGCATCGCAGAGGGGGGCCCGCGCTGCTCGCCGGGGCCGCGGATCCGGACGCGCCGCGATGCTTCGCGCGGGTGAGGCACGCCGCGATGCTCCGGGGTCGTCGCCTATAAATAGGGGGTCCGCCCTCTTTTGTCTTCACGTGCCTTGTCTTTTTGTGCGCTCTCGATTTTGCGAAGCTCCGCGTACTCCGCGACAGCACTCCACGAATCGAGCTTCGCGGCGAACTACGGGTCTCCGACCCCGCGTCCGCGATAGGCGAACTTCTTGTCGGGCTTGGCCAGACTTCGCGACTTGGTCTCGCGACCGATCTTCACGATTCCACTTCGCGGTCGAGCTTCGCGATTCAACTTCGCGGCCGTGCTTCGCGATCCAGGGGAAAAACTTTTCTGAGGGTCGACATTAAAAAATGGCCCATCAAGAGGCTGTGCTGGGAGTGCTTGCAGATGCCGCTCGCCGGGATGAGATGGCCAACCGTCCAGGCTTTGGGGAAATGGTTCGCAGCCATTCAGACCACACTTCCTTGACAGACCTGCTGTTGGAAGTTCAGAGGGAGTACCCGCAGTGCAAGAAACTGCCGTTGTACGGCTTCGGGCTGAGGGATGACGTCTTCATCCCTAAGGCAAGAAGGGATGAACCAGCTTGCTGGTTCAGGAGCACACCATGCCAGCACCAATGGTTCAGGGCGGCCGATGGTCACGCACAGGAGGATTTCACACCTGTCACCGCTGATTGCCTCTAAAATCATGTGAACGACATTGACGGGAGGCCACTGCAACCGGAGACGTCCCCTCCTCTCTACCGCACCATGCTGAAGGCGGCTCTGCAGGATCCAAAGAAGGGATGGTCTGATGAGTGGGACCTGCGCCAGGGCGGCAACTTCACCGATGACTGGGCCTGGGCCTACTGGGTAGGCGCCTCCTGCGAGGAGTTCGAGGCCGAGCTGAGGAGAGTGGGATTGTATGAGGCGGCATGGGCCTCCCAGTTCCACATTTATCAACCAAAGAAACTGATGTCGGAACTGTTGAGTAGATGGTCGTCTAGAACCAACACTTTTCACCTGCATCACGGGGAGGTGGACATCAGCCTGTGGGATGTCCACCAGATTTCCGGGGTCCCGATCTTGGGGGCCATGTATGACGAGTTCCTCCCCGTTGCCAGCGTGTGGGGAGATGCTGAGCAAATTCCACGGCTGGCGTCAGCGCTGGTGGCGCTTGTCCCTGGAGAGGACAAGGAAGCAGTGAGGGATGTCCACTTCAGAAGATGGTTCAAATGCTTCCTGAACTTCCCAGAAGATCGAGAGTTCCCTCCAAGGCCTCGAACTTGTCCGAGGGCAGCCCAGCGGGGCAAGGGACACTCGTACTGGCGTGTCTTAGAGGACATCCAATGGAAGACTTGGGGTTTCAGCGTCAGCACCGAACAACAGCCAATAGTCAGGCTGGCGACGTTCATCGCGGCTCTCATCTGTGGGTGGATCCTACCGGTGAGAGATACAAGCATGGGGGTGCGGCCCAGCTCGTTCATCATGGCATCGATGTTGGCCATGGGGCAGCGGATCAACCTGGGGATCCCGATGCTCGCCAAACTATACAGAATGCTGCGGCATATTAGCGAGGGCAAGAAGCCGCCAAGAATATACGGGCCCTTCCACCTCCTGTATGGGTGGATCGCGGCACATATCAGGGGGATTTACGAGTATCCAAACCCCATTTCGCCGCCAGGATCAGACTTTCGCCCCTCCATTCTGAACGCAGTTGGGAGCTTCCCATTCAAACTGGCCGTTCCGATGGTGCTGAATAGGGTGTGGAGGGAGGATGAGTTCAACTTTCATCCCTTCCCACTGCCGACGGGGAGGCTTACTGATGATGGACGGGGGACGGAAGAAAATCGGGCTTACCTCTTGGCCTTCCGAGGTGGGGTTTTGGTGGCTCGGATAGACCGTGAGACAATCTGTGAACCGTACACCCCGTATCGTTTTGCGAGGCAGTTCCGGTGCCTCCAGCGGCTGACCCTGCAGGTATACTGGGAGGTGCGTCACGAGGAGAACCCGTGTGTGATGAGTCAGCTATGGCTCATGTTCACACGTGAGGATGGAAGGATGCAGATCGCATTGCCTCCGTCCACCGCCGCTTTCGGCTTAGTGAAGGAGTACGCCATCAGCTGGGAGGCCGCTTACCCCGGGGAGATGCTGAAGCAGCCAACGATCCGGGTTGGTGACGGTGGGCCTATTTTATCTCGAGGTCGGGGTCGGAGGGCAGCTAGGGCCGCTCGCGGAAGCGGGGCTGCCATGGAAGAGAGACCCGCACCGGCCGAGGGTATGGCAGCAGCGGCGGATCCGGTGGTTCCGGGAGAGCAGGGTCATCCGGAGGGGCGGCCACCGAGGGGATTCCGTCGGATATCCGCTCAGGCTCCGGGGAAGCGGCTGCGTCACATCGACATGGAAGAAGATGCCATCTTTCCGGAAGCTTGGGACATTAGGGATGTCAACCGGCAATTCCTCAGCCCACCCGAGATGTGGGCCCACTTGAATCGCCTCGGGATGAAACTGCCGGGAATAGGCCCAGTTCGGGCTGGATTCATGGTGTCTCCGGCGGAGGCGGAGCAATACTTGAACGAGCTGGAGGATTACATCCACTCCAGTGGTGTCCCTCGCCCAATGACAGATTGGGTGAGGGTACTGTTGAATCAGACAGTGCCCCCACAGTTATCGGCTGCCGATCTGAGGGAGCGCTTCCCCTTGCCGGAGGAATCAGAGGACTCTTCTCAGGGGGACGAGGCTGGAGGAGGGAGCCCGTTGGAGGAGGGCGAGGTCAGAGACCGAAGCTCAGAATCCGAAGACTTCGCGGAGGCTCTCGAGGTAGCATTCCGAACTTCTCTCCTTACGATCTGTTCTCGAATCCCTATGGACTTCTCATAAATGTTCGAGCCATGCAGGAGGAACTTGCTCGTAGGCCTCGTTCTCGCTCCTTGGCGGGTGATGTCGCGGGACCTTCGGAACCCGCGCCTATGACTGCGTCTAGTTCTGCATCTGGTGGGACCAGGGGGTCTGAGGTGGCTCCTCTGGACTCTCCAGGCCTTCCAACAGTATACGGGGGGCCTCGTCTCGGAGTCCCATCAGTACCGGCCCAGGAGCAGCACTCGGAGGTCGATCTTCGTAAGTCTCCTCCACCGGTCTCCTCGTTGTCACATGTGGGCCATGCCAACTAACATTTATGTCTCTTTCTGTCATTCAGTTCTCCGACTGGCGTGGGCTGCTGCAGCGAGGCTGGTCGGGATGTCTGGCGGCATCCCTCCCAGGGGCATGCCGGTGATGGTGACGATAGTCCCTTCACCTTATCAAGCTGCGGCGCACACCATCACTGGCGGGACCACCAGCAGGGCCATACCTGAAGTCATCGAGGTGGACTCTGAGGAAGAGGATCAACCGGTCAGTCCCAGTCCTGTCGTGCCTGCGCCGGCGTCAGGTGTCGTACCAGACTCAACACCAGATGCAGATCCCTCTGAGGAATTCCTGCAGGCATATCCTGCGTACGAGCCTGCCGACCGCGCGGATTGGGACGAAACGACCTCTGATGAGGAAGACAGCAGCATAGTCCGCCGCCGGTCGTGGAAGCTGATCACTCGCTTTATCAGGGACACTCCCCAAGCGCAATGGCTGGCCGAAATGGATAGGCTCCGCTCGCGGTTGCGCGAACTGTGTGCCGGGGGAGTGGATGCCCACCGCCCTCACGCGCTCATCCGAGACCTCATGGCTGAGAAGATCCGGGAGCATGATCGTGGGCTGAGCGTGGGATGGCAGCGGAGGAAGGCGACCAGCATTAGGAAGCTCCAGGAGGCTGAAGGCGAGGTCCAACAGATGCAGATCCGGGCCAAAGAGCTTTCAACCACTCTCGATGCGCAGTCTGAGCTGGTCTCACGATTGAAGACCCAGCTGGCAGAGGCTGAGGAGCACATGGGGCAGACCTCTGGAAGGATGGCTGCCGTTCGGGCCGAGGTAGAAAGGACCAGGGCCAGGGTTGACGAATTACGCCCTGCCGCTGCTGAAGAGGAGCGGGAGTTGAATCAGCGGCAACAGGCTTTGGACGCCGCAAGTCAACGGGTGGCGGAGCTGCAACGCTCCTTTGACGGGGTCAACCCGTCCATGGGGGAAGTCGACCCCCGAGTATTGTAACAAACCCGAAAGAGGTTTTTATTAACACTTTTGTGCTTCAACTCTTTCTTTCTCCTTTGTTTTGAGTTCCGTAGCACGCACGATTTCCACTGTTGAATTTCCTTGTTACATCCCTACAATGTATGCGGGACGTTTGACGACAATTCCTCAAGCCAGTCCAGATTTTCAAACGGTGGGGAAGGCTTGATCGGAGGAGGAACTTCCAGGATAGCCGAATTACCGTTTCTCCAACGTGCTCTTATGCACGAATGGGGCAGCACCGGGTGCGCTGAAATCGGTTCAAACATGTGAAAATGGGAAGTGTGAATCACGATGCCCAAATTCGGAACACTGTGGGGATGGCGTGACAATAAAGGACAACCGCTAACCGTGGCGGACAAACGGTATCCTTACTGCGTTAGCCTGAAATGGGGACAACAAATGAGCATCGACTGCTGACCATATTCGCAACGCGGGATTTTACCAATTTGTTGTCGATCAATCTTCCAGGATGTTGGCCCCGGACAGTTGGTGGACCATAGGTCAGACATCCATACTGTTAGGGGGTCCTTCCAGACATGGCCAGTCTTCCGGAACGTTGGCCCAGGACGGTAGGTGAGCCGATGCGGCATAAGACCAGGCCGTTAGGGGGTTCCTTCAGACATGAAAGAGGACGAGGGTCCGAATAAGGGACACGCAAAGCGTGGAACATGGAGTGGTGGTTTGTTCAAACAGAATCCAAAACCTTGGTAGTTGCACCACCATGGTGGGAGTACGCAAAATTGGCGCATCGGCCTGATCACGGATCATTCTTTCTTCCAGACAGGGCCTCTGGAGAGGGCTGGAAATGGGGAGGAACAAGATTTCGTGATTCCAGGGGCTGAACCCTAGGTGAAATGCCTGGGTGTCTCTACGTATCCCACGTGATGATGGGAATCAAGCCGCACGTAGTTCTGGAAGCGCAATTTAACGTCATACTGGACGAGGAGCAGCCTGACCGTGTTGGTACACATCCAGCCAAAACTACTAAGCCCACGTGAGTCGTGCTCGGTGTGGGAAACAAGCAGTAGTGGTGGGAATTTCCCGACGCAGAGAGGGGCAGGTTAGGGCAAAGGGATGCTCGGTGACTACCGGCCCGATGACACTAACACGATCATTCAGCGCACCTAGATGCGCGAAGAGAAAGAGCCGAGTATGATGGAGTTTCACTTGAACATGAGGGAGTGGAAATCTGTGAATCATGACGCTCGAGATTCGGATCACGATGATGGCGGCGTGGAGATAGAGGATTACTGCTGACCATGTTCGCAACACAGCATCCTATCGCGTTAGCCTAAAATGGGGACAAACAAATGAGGGTCGACCGTTGACCATGTTCGAAATATGGGACCATGTCACAAATGTTGTCGGATATCCGTAGGGACGTTGGCCCGAAGAGATTGAAGGGCCCTTAGGTCCAGCATTCATGGAGAGCCCTTAAGCTTAGTATCCACATCGTCCGAGGGTCCTTTTGGATGTGGAAGAGGATGAGGATCCAAATAGCGACCTCACGAAGCTTGGTCATGAGGTGAGGGGAATGTCCCTGTGAAAATCCCATGCTTCGGGCTTTTTGTCAAAACACATCTGAATACGTCAACGAAACGTATTAGAGAGGGGGAGCAGATTCATTTCCCTTGGGGAGATCTTAGTTTATGGTCATAGAACTCAGACCATGGATGGGAAAAAGGGATCAGGGGATGCATGACATCAAAACCTGACGTGAATGAGGACATAGTCCTGCATACCATGCGTTCTCCGAGGAGATGCTCGAGTCGAGGGACCGAACACAAGGGTTAGGCTGGGCCCGCAGGGAAGTACCCGGGCGCTCCTACGTATCTCATAAGGATGAGAATCAAGCCATACGTAGTTCTGGAAGGTGGCACGGTAAGGTACCAGTGCCAGGGGAAAAGGGAAGTGTGGGCATATCCCTTGCACTAAAGAAGCGGAATTTGATGTATCTTGTTTGTTCTTTAAGGTGAATGGTTTTTTTTTGTGAA
The DNA here is from genome assembly GCA_963277665.1 of Viscum album. Taxonomy (NCBI): domain Eukaryota; kingdom Viridiplantae; phylum Streptophyta; class Magnoliopsida; order Santalales; family Viscaceae; genus Viscum; species Viscum album. The sequence goes on from CAUJRU010003138.1 coordinate 30,262, forward strand.
GCGACAGGCCTAAAACGGTAGGTCGTGATGTCGCCACAAGAATCAAGCCGTGATAGGCGTTGACAAACGGTATGGCACATGACCAATACCCAACATGATGTCCTCTACAGCGAGGTCACCACAATGCGGTGCCGTTTTTCGTCGTGCGGCCAGGACGATAATGTCACAGTTTAGGGTCGTATGATAGGACCAAGCATGCATTTTATCGTCATGCAGCGCAGACGTAGCAGACACGATGCTAGGCGGGAAATGTGCATAGTGTTATAAAACACAATTGACGGAGACATGATCCCACATCAGATTGTACGCCATCCAGAGAGGGGAACCTTAGGCCGAGGGGCCTACACGGAGGTGAAACAGGGAGAGAGACTGGCTTCCTGAATGGGTTGTACCTGGAGACAGGGCGTCTGGGTGGTCCTACGTGTCCCATGAGGATGTGAATCAAGTTGAACGTAGTCCCGAATGGATCTTAGTTTATAGTCTTAGAGCTCGGACCACGGGAGCCCCAAAGGACGCCAGATTGCAGCTTTGTACCCCTAGCATGCAAAGGTGCACTGAGGGATAGCGCCAAAAGTGTCGATATTCCACCTGGACATGATGGGGTGGAAGATGAGGTGAATCATGAAACCAACAATAAAGGACTGAAGGGGATGGCGTGACGACAAAGGATTACTGCTGACCATGTTCGCAACACAGCATCCTGTCGCGTTAGCCTGAAATGAGGACTAACAAAACGAGCATCGACCGTTGACCATATTCGCAACGCGGGATTTTATCGATTTGTTGTCTGAAACCCTGGAGGGCGTTGGCCCGTGTCAGTAGGAGAGCCCTTGGGCGTAGTATCCAGGCCGTTCTTGGGGGTCCCTCCGGGTTGTGAAAGATGATGGAAGTCCGAATAGAGGGGAACACGAAGCTTGACAAGTGGAAGGAACTTGATCAAGTTGAATCTGACACTCTTGGTCCTAGACTAGAGTGCTCTTAATACATGGGTGAACCACTGCAGGGAGCCAAGGGACTCAACCTTGAGGGTGATCGAGAGATGGCAGATTCCCAGGGGAAGGGGGCATGGTTCCCAAAACCTTGTATCATACCTACGCACCCCCCGCTGGAGAGGGATGGACCAAGTGGCCTAGGTGACCGGGAAATCAGGAGATCTCCCAGAGGTGGGGATGGACCTGAATCTTAGACATTCAGGTGGTCCTACGTATCCCATGGAGATGGGAATCAAGCCACATGTAGTTCTAAAAGGTGCCTTTTAACGTCATGAAGGACATAGAACAGGAGGACTGAACCTCAGAATGGGGCATGCGTGGTGCAGCTATTGCAAACCCGACGCGAATGAGGGCGTAGTCCTACACTGCGCCACGCAGTCCTGTGATCAGGGTCCTGAAGGCAGGATTAGAGAGGTAAATTTGCTGCACTCAAGCTGGGTCCGAAGACAAGGAGTCTTGAACGTAGTTCCAGATGAGAGTCTTAGTTTATGGTCTTAGAGCTCGGACCATGGGTGGTGACAGCTCCCGAGTAAGCACAGATGTTAACCCAATCCCTAAGCCCACGTGAGATAAACTCGGTGTGGGAAACAAGGGGGGTATCCTCATTGCAATACTTGGGGCGTCCATCAAAGGGGCGTCAGCAGAGAGTTTCGAAGGACACCTTTGATGTAGCTTGTTCCTCGAACGCGCAGATGTGCACGGGGGAAAAGTACCAAGAGTCCCAAGACTCTACTTGGACATGATGAAGAGATGAAGGGTGTGAATTGTGTACCCGATATTTGGGCTTAATGGGTTGGCATGACGACAGAGGAAAAATGTTATCCATGACGGAAACACAGCGTCTGTATCGCGTTAGCCTGAGGTGGGAACAACAAACGAGCATCGACCGCTGACCATATTCGCAACGTGGGATTTTATCGATTTGTTGTCTGAAACCCTGGAGGGCGTTGGCCCGTATCGGTAGGAGAGCCCTTGGGCATTGTATCCAGGCCGTTCTTGGGGGTCCCTCCAGGTGTGAAAGATTATGAAAGCCCTGATGCGAGGATACGCAAAGCCTGGAAAGCAAGTGCGGACGTGTCCGAGTAAAGCTTGGCATTCCAGGTAATAAACCAGAGTACTCTTAAGCACATTGGTGAACCGCCGAAGAAAAAGGATCGACGAAACAGCTCATCAGGGGGGGGGAAGCATGGCGTAGTCATCACGAGATCGTCGTAAATGAGGACATGATCTCACACCACACCATATGGTCCCCTCATGGAGGAAGGATAGGCCAGGGGGCCAAGATGGGATGGGGATTCCCGAGAGATGGGGCTGGACCCGAAGCCTAGACGTTCAGGTGATCCTACGTATCTCATGGAGACGGGAATCAAGCCACACGTAGTTCATGAAGTGCAGTTTAACGTCATGCAGGACGAGGAGGGGAGTAATATACTCCGAAACAAGGGAGGTGCGCGGTATGGCGAAGAAGCCGAAGTGAATGAGGACGTAGTCCTACACTGCGCCACGCACCCTGGGTAAGGGGGGAACCTGGGCCATGGCCTGGAAAGGCCAAGGGGCCTAAGGTCAGGCATCAGTCTGGAAGACCTGACTGGCTTGTAGTTTAACGTCTTACATGAGGACATGGGGCCAGGGGCCCAAGGAGGCCAAAGGGCCTGAGGCTGGGCCTCGTAAGGGGAGTTGTACGGCATGGTACATGATCTCGACGTGAATGAGGACGTAGTCCCACACCACACCGTACAATCCGGGTGAGGAATCCTGGACCGTGGCCCAGAGAAAAGGGGAAGTTATCAGTCAGAAAGGTCTGACTGGTTTGTAGTTTAACGTCTTACATGAGGACGGGGGGCCAGGGGCCCAAGGAGGCCAAGGGGCCTGAGGCTGAGCCTCGTAAAGGGAGGGCGTACGGCATGGTACATGATCCCTACATGAATGAGGACGCAGTCCTACATCACACCGTACACCCTTATGAAGAATCCTGGACCGTGGCCCGAATCGCTAGCACCACCTGGGCAAAGTTTGTCACCTTGGGACAGAATCCCAGTCAAGGAGCAGGTGAAGCTCAGTTGCGTTCATCCACGAAAGGGGCAAACACCTCCAGGGGGAATATGCAGCCGGGTCGAGGCTTGCTCGACGTGGTTCGGGGCAAAAGTGTGCGCCCTACCATGTCTTGACCCGATGGGAAGATTTTGGCTTTTGGGCTGGGCCAACGGACGAAATGTCCGGGCGTTCCTACGTATCTCATAAGGATGAGAATCAAGCCATACGTAGTTCTTGAAGGCCATGCAGTTTAGCGTCATGCGGTGAGGACGTGGGAGGGTAGAAGAACGGGAGTGGGCGCGTGGTACGACCTTTACAATCTTTGCGCGAGTGGGGTTGCATGAGCGGGGCCAAGAAAGCCTACTCCCTGCTACACAAAGATCCTCCAAGGAGACTATCCCCAGGGGGAATAGTGGAAGAGAAAAGCTTGGGGCTGGGCTCAAGACGAGGCATCCGAGCGTTCCTACGTATCTCATAAAGATGGGAATCAAGCCGTACATAGTTCTTGACATGCAGTTTAACATCATGCGGGACGAGGGGCATCTCATTCGGGGATGTGTACGGTATGGTACATGATCCCAACGTGAGGACGTAGTCCTACACCGTACCGTACGATCCCGTAAGAGGGTAAGTCAGAGAGAAACGAGGGGGCCTGGGGCCAGACCGCGGTGGAGACGGGGCCAGGGGCCCAAAGAGGCCGAGGGGCCTGAGGCTAGGCCTCGGTCAGGAAGACCTGACTGACTTGCAGTTTAACGTCTTTCAGTGAGGACGGAGAGGCAGTTTAAGGTCATGCGGGACCAAGTCGCAGTTTAGGGTCGTGCAGGACCACTGCAGTTTAATGTCTTGCGGGACCCTCTCGCAGTTTAGGGTCATGCAGGACCACTTTTTTGCCCTAGGAGAAGTATCGCTTGAGGAATTTGGCGTTGGTGGGAGGGGTTACACGCTCTTCATCTGTGGTCACCAAGGAGTATGCTCCATTAGGGTAAACCTTATGGATGATATAAGGCCCTTCCCAGTTGGGTTCTAACTTGGGTGGTTTCCTACCGGTAATCATTGGCACTCGAAGGGCCAATACCAGGTCACCCTGTAGAAAAGAGCGGAGACGAACCTTCTTGTCAAAAGCTCTCGCTATCTTGTCCTGATGCCTTTCCAGATTGTGCAGGGCACAAAGCCGGTTCTCGTCCAGTGCCTCTAATTCAGCTAGACGGATCTCGGCTACCTCATCTGATGTCTGGTGATCATAAACTACAGTGCGTAGCGACGGCAGCTGGATCTCAATGGGTAGGACGGCCTCAGCTCCATACACCAGGGAATATGGGATCACCTGGGTAGAGTTGCGAGTCGTCGTCCGGTAAGCCCAGAGGGTGTTGGGGAGCTTGTCCGGCCAACTCTTCTTGTTCTGACCAACCATCTTCTGCAGAATGTTAGAGAGGGTCTTGTTGAACGCCTCGATCTGCCCATTCGCCTGTGCGTGGTAGCGGGAGGTATGGTTCGACCGGATGTCGTACTTAGAGTACAATTTCTTCAATTCAGCTGCCCGGAAGTTGGTGCCGTTATCGGTGAGGACAGCGTGAGGGACTCCAAACCGGTGGATAATGTTGGAGCTCACAAAGTCAACAATGGAACGGGCCTTGACCTCGTTGAGCGGAACTGCTTCTGCCCACTTGGAGAAGAAATCTGTAGCGGTCAGGATGAACCTGCACTGGCGGGCTGTTGCCGGTGGATACGGTCCCACTACATCAAGTCCCCATACCGCAAATGGCCAAGAGTACTTGGTGGGGTGGAGGGGTTCTGGCGGCCGATGCAAGAAGTTGGCGTGTACTTGGAACGCGTGGCATCTCTTGGTGTATCCAATACAATCGTGGATCATGGAGGGCCAGAAGTTCCCTAACCTCCAGATTTGCTGGGACATCTTCGGCCCAGCTTGATGGGCGCCACAGGAACCGGCGTGAACCTCTTGCATAACGTGAGGTATCTCTACTCCTTGGATGCAACGGAGGAGGACACCATCGAAACTCCGCTTATAGAGGATCTGCTCAAGACTGGGGCTGCTCTGGAGGGTAAATTACAGCGCGCGGCGTCGGATTCGCTCGCGTTCGGCCCGGTCGTCCGGGAGCTGACCATTTTGGAGATACTCGACAAAAGGTGCTCTCCAGTCGGGGGTGGTTTCAACCACTACGTCTGACGAACCCGGGACTCCCGGTATGGGGGGTCCGGCGGTGAGATGACTTACCCGCAGGCTATCACGGTCCTCTTGGGTGACGAGGGCAATGACTCTCCGGTGGGCCACGTGTATGACCAAATCATCTTGCCCGGGTTCTGCGAGCGACGCGGCTAAGCCAGCCAGGGCGTCCGCTTGTCCGTTCTGCGATCTTGGGACATGGGTAACCTCTGGCCGAGGAGATAACTGTGCCATTAGGAGGAGGGTGTACTCCAGTAACGGTGCAAGCTCTGGCTTCCTGACGACGTAGTCGCCATTAACCTGTTTGATCACCAGCTCGGAATCTCCCTTCACATGTAGATGGGGTACATGGATCTCAAGGGACAACTCGAGGCCGGTGATGAGAGCCTGGTACTCTGCCTCGTTGTTTTTACAACCTTTTGACAGCAGGAACGAGTACGGCAGGACGACTTGCGTCGGGGTAATGAAAACAATGCCCAGACCCACTCTATTGAGCTTGGGGTCGTTGAGCCTTCTACCGGTGGGGCTCCGGGAGGCACCGTCGAAATGAATTTGCCAACATGGGGTAGTATGATCGACTAATAGGATCATCTCGTCGGGGAAATCCAGGTCCAGGGATTGATCCGTGGAGGTTGGATGAGCAGCTAAAAAGTCTGCCAACGCCTGTCCCTTAACGGCCTTATGAGGCACAAATCTGATGTCAAACTGCTGGAGAATCACCGCCCACCGCGCTAGTCGGCCAGTCAGCATGGGGCGGTTCAGGATGTACTTCAGCAGATCTACCTGAGAGATCAATTGTACCTCGTGGTGTTACAGGTAGTGTCGCAACTTCTGCACAGCGAAGACGAGCGCAAGGTAGCTCTTTTCTATAGGGGAGTATCTGACCTCCGTATCGAGAAGCATGCGGCTGAGATAGTAGAGACTGTTCTCAGTGCCCTCGTTATTCTTCTGGGCGAGCAGCGTGCCGAGGGATCTCTCTAGGGCGGTCACGTAAAGGACCAGCGGCTTTCCGGAGACGGGAGGCATCAAGACCGGAGGTTGGAGCAGATACTGCTTGATTTCCTCGAAGGCGGCCCGACACTCCTCATCCCATTCGCAGGCAGCGTCTTTCTTCATGAGACGGGAAAAGGGCTTACACTTGCCAGCCAAATTCGCAATGAATCGGCGTATATAGGCTAAGTGGCCTTGCAGGCCTCGAAGCTCCCGAATGTTGTTCGGGGGAGGCATTTGGCTGATGGACTTGATCTTCTCCGGGTCGATCTCGATACCTCGGTATCTGACAACGAAACCCAGAAACTTCCCGGAGGTGACTCCGAAGGCACACTTCAGCGGGTTCATCTTCAGGTGACGGGAACGGAGGAAACCGAACACTTTCTCAAGGTCTTTGAGATGGTCCTAGCGCTGGCGTGATTTGACTACAAGGTCATCCACGTAGCATTCCACCAATGTCCCGAGGATCGGTTTGAATATGCGATGCATGGCCCTCTGATAAGTGGCACCTGCATTTTTCAAACCGAATGGCATTACCCGGTAGCAAAAGGTACCCTGGGGAGCCCTGAAGGCAGTGGACTCCTCGTCTTAGGGGGCCATTCGGATCTGGTTATACCCGGAATACCCATCCATGAAAGAGAGGGCTTGGAACCCGGCCGTGGGGTCAATCAACAGCTCCGTCACTGGGAGTGGGAAGTCATCCTTTGGGCAGTGGCGAATGAGATCGTGGAAGTCGATGCAGACTCTGATCTGCCCATTCTTCTTCCTGACCGGCACAATGTTGGCAAGCCATTTGGGGTATTGGACCTCTTTGACGAAGTTGGCTTTGATTAGCTTATCAAATTCGGCCTCAACCATACCGCCATGGGAAGGGTGCATTTTCCTGGGAGGCTGCTTGAACCCACGATGTTTTGCTGGGAGGCCCAGACGGTGGACGACCACTTGGGGATCCAGCCCTGGCATCTCATCGTAACTCCAAGAAAACACATCGTGGTGCTGTTTGAGGAAGTCTACATACTGCTGCCGCTCCTCGAGGGACATGGCCGCACTGATCAATGTGGGTCTTGGATCTGCCTCGCTACCAAGGTTCACCTGTACCAGTTCATCGACCGTGGTAGAGACACCTTCTTCAAAGGCTGGGGGTGCATCCTCCAAGTCTTCCTCCTCTGCCGTGGGGGGACTTCCCGCGGCGGAAGATACTTCTGGGCTCTCGAAACCCGAGGGGCAGCTGGTGCCGGCTTGGGCAGCAGTGGTCATCAAATCAGGAGACTCACTTGTCATTGAGACCATAGCAATGAATGCATTTGATCCGTTCCCATATGGACTTCAGCCTAAGGGGCCACGCTTGATGATATCAAAGCAGTGGTGACGTGTCGGCCTGAGTCGGTTAATTCCAGCCCGGCGAAAGAGACATGTATGGCGCACCGCCGTTGTCATCAGCTTGACGTCCCGGTACCGTACAGGGGTAGGAGGTTCCGGGATGACCCGAGCCTGGTTGATGTAGGAGTACGAGGTGATTTTCCGTCGTCGCTTGGACACGGGAACATGCCTTCCCTGCGTACCCGAAACAACGAAACATTGTCCCATGTCGGGGGTCGTGGCCTCCAACCGGTGGATCGGGAGGATGTAGGCGTCGTCCATGCTTGCCCAAGGATCACTTGTGATCGGGGCGGGCTCATCCTCACTGACCAGGATTTGCTTGTCCTTACCTTTGTAATAACCCGCATCCAGATAGCGGGCCTCACAAGAAGTGAAAGGGGACGCGTCTCCTTGGAGCACGCCTACTCGACCGTTGAGTGAGTACTTAAGGCACTGGTGATACGACGAGGGGACCACTGCATGCAAATGGAGACATGTCCTACCCATCAATGCATTGTAGGCGGTGTCCTGAGAAACAACCATGAACTCGGTGCTGGCAATTAAGACACCGAACTACGTCTTCAGGCGGATCTTGCAGACCGGGGTTTGCTCTGTCCTGTCGTACCCCTGGATCCTAAGGTCAGAGGGAGTTAAATCACCTTCGGACAGACCCAGCTTTCGCAGCGTCTGGGTCGGAATTAGGTTGATTCCAGAACCCATTTCAACGAGGCATCAGCGGACTTCCACACCGTTGAAGTGGCCAGTGATATACAGTGGGCGAATGTGCCCCTGTATAGGGGGGTCCTCATCTTCGCCGGAGAACGAGATAACCGCCTGGCATTCGGCGTTTTCAATCGTCTCGGTATGGAAGGCTTCCGCAGCTGCCACTTCCGTATTGAACTGGAGGGGGCTCCTTAGGGCCCCGGCAAGTGCCTTGCGCATTTCAGATGATAGGCGAAGGGCCTCGAGGATGGAAAGCCTCGCCGGGATGCCGGCCAGATGCTTCAGGACATCGTACTTTCGTGCCAAATGCGAACCTCTGCTTACAGGAGGTCGTTCGGCATTTGGATGCACAGCGGGTCCGACTGGCTGAACCGACGAGTAACTAGTACTGGGCACATCTTGCTGCCTACCAGTAGAAGCCTGAAGAGTAGTCGCCGGGCTAAGATCGGACAGCGGAGGCTGGCCTGCCGCCGGGCAAGACTGGCTGTGATATGAACGAGGCGGCTCTCCCTGATCCAGCAACACGAACGGCGGTGGAGGTAGAGCCGAGGATTCCGGATGGGTCTGCGCGTGCTGAGATCTGCGCTGAGCTTGCTGCCTGGTCTCGGTAGCGTGCACATCTTGGTCACAAGTGCCCGCTAACGTACCTCGATGACCGGCGCGATTGCAATTCCGCTGACGTTGACGTCGGCTGGAAACATTGGGGCATTCTGCCTGGGGTTCCCCCTCGTCGGGGGTCATATAGGGCTTTACCAGCTCCACGGTGTTAACCGAAGCGTACCCTTGACTGTCGCTCGAAGAGTCATCCACCGCTGGGAAGATTCTGGGAGGAATGCCCATTTCGGGAGGCATAAAGTCGCCAAGAGTGCGGGATGACGACGGCACTGGCGGTGCACGTTGCTTCTTCTTGCGTCGCCGCTGCTTGCCCTTTTGGGCAGAGGTCGACTGGGAAGACGATGCTGAGGCACCGGCTACTTCTTCTGAAGGTTCCGACTGCTTCAGGCGTGCCCGGATGATACCCTGGGCACAGACGGCGGTTTTTCGAGCCATCCAGTTGTCGTATTTCTGGGACCCACGGCTAGGGACCTGCTGCCACTCACCCTCGCTGTCACTGCCGATTTCCGATCTCGCAAAGACGCCTGCCACTTGTGCTGGCGCTGGGCCCAACTTGACTATGTTGTTGTTGACCTGGTCCTGAAGCCAGTCTTTAAACACATAGCATCGCTTGAGGGTGTGCCCCAGGATCCGATGATAAGGGCAGTAGTTGGGGTGATCAGTGAGATGCGCCTCTGCCGGCCTTCTTCACTCAGGAAGACGCACGATCCCTTGCTCTAGAGCACTTCGGAAGTAACCAGGGACCTGATTTTCTTTGAACGAATAGGTATGGTACTTTCTTTCCGGGTAAGGAGCCATGGGGGCCTGGTCCTGTCGAGGGACCGGAGGGGCCTGCCGAGGAGGCGGCGCCTGGTTGTCTCGCCTAGGTGGAGGTGGCGCATTGCGCGGGGGAACCTGTCGGTTCTGAGGCGGTCGCTGCTGGGCAGGAGCCTACGCTTGAGGTGGAGGACCTCTGCGGGGTTGCGGGGGTGGTGTCGCCTGTAGCAATTCCAGCTGCCTCGGGGCTTCTATTTGAGCCACCGTGGCGGGTTCAGCCCTGGCGGCCCTCCTGGATGGGATCATAGGGGGCAGCAAACGTGCCTGACTAGCCTGTTGCAGGGCCTCCTCGTGGCGCTGGGCCTTATCCGAGAAATCTCTGAACCCTCCAGGGTAGTTCTGGGTAATCAAGGAGGGTACCAGCTCTGTCTTGACGTTCCCCACACACATTGTCAGTAATTGCTCCTGAGTCAGTGGCATGTCGAGGAAATACGTAAGTCCTTTCCACCGGGCGATGAAGTCTGCAACCCGCTCATCAGGCCTCTGTTTGCACTTGAAGAGGTCCGCAATGCTGGTCTTTCGCGTGGTGGAGCTGAACTGGTATAAGAACTGCCGGTGAAGATCCTCCCAACCGGTCACTGATCCGATAGGGAGCTGGCTGTACCAGATGAATGTCGGACCTTCCAATGTCTGTACAAAACATCGGAGCTTAGCGGCTTCTTGCTGAGCCGGGGTCCCCAGCATGGGGCCACACCTGGAAGAGAAATGAGCCAAGTGCTGGGGTGGGTCCCCTGTCCCGTTAAACGGCGAGAAGGTGGGGTTCCCAAAACCCGGAGGCGCGGGCATATCATCCACCCACGCGGGATAAGGCTTGCCATCCGGTGGGACCGCCACCTGCCGTGTTTCCAACACCTCGAGGCGGGCTGTGAGTGCCGCAATAAGGTCCTCCAGGTGGGGGTCCCTGTCTTGACGGGGATCCCTAACCACAAGCGCATTGCCAGGTTCTTCAACACGGTAGACGGCTTCGGCCGCTCGCGGGTCAACTGGCTGGACGACCTGCTGGGCGACTGGGGGAACCCGGGTTGGATTCATCAGATTGCCCCGTCGCTCAGGGGGGTTTGGAGAGACATATCGCGCCCTCTTACCGTATGTTCTAGCTTCCGCCCTGTCCGCGGCAGTAGCATGATCATGGTTTCCCGGAGGCATCTCACCGGGGGGAAGTTGTTCCTGCCCCTGCTGCCCCGGCCTGGGATTACCATAGTCGGGTCGTCGCTCCGCGGCGCGTTCAGCCAAGAGTTCGTCAACCAGCCTCTTCTGCTCAGCGAGCTGCTGGCGCAACGTGGCCTTCTCAGGATCCTCGTCTGTTTTCTGCACAGAGGCGGACGGGTCGGAGTGCTTGACGGTTCCGACATTCTCTTTACCTTTGCCAGTGTTTCGACTGAGTACCAGCGACTCGGTGGGTACGGGTAGGCCTATCAGGTTCCTCTGCTGACGGGTGACTCTCCCTGATGGGTCGAGTAGTGGCGGTGCACCGCCTGGGGGGAAGTCTCCATCAAGGAGTTCCAGTTCGTCTTCCCTGTCCACAATTTCTGCCATGTGGACCGCGATTCCTCTCGAGGTCATGTCCTCGATGTCGTAGAGCGAATCGGGTTGTCGTCGAATAGGATCGAACAGAAGGGAATCATAGTGTCCCCAGCCACGGACTTGAACATGGGGGGTGGCTTCCCCGACGATTCTGCGGAGTGCTTTAAGACTCTGAACGCATTTTCGTTGAAGGGCGCTTTGGTGGCCTGGCGACTCAGGGTGCTGGAATGCAAGAAGTGCGGCTGCATCGATCAGGCGGCATTGCTCGCCGATTTCTTCGAAGTGCTCACGACTTCTGGGGTACTCCACCCGTTCAAAACGGAGGCGATAGTGTGTCGCCCGCAGGGTTCGACAAAGGCATCCCACTTCTTCAGGGGTAAGCGACTCGGGTACGCGGAAATTCAGCGCCGCCGTAGGCCAGAACTTCTCCAGGAAATAGTCCGCTACAAGAATACTGCAGATGCTCCTGGGTTCGTCCTCGGGGTTCGGCCCCACATTACCCCACTCATCAACCGGGGGCGGCTGAGGGACCGATAGCGGTACCGAGGCGGACCTCTGGGATAGCAAACTCGGCGGTGGAGAATACGGCGAGCGAGCAGACTGGCCACCGAATTCTGGGACTTCCTCTGAAGAGAGAGGTGACCTGACCACAATGTCGCGATAGGACGGGCTAACAGCCACTGCTTCGGGTACGGGAATCACCGTTACCGGTGTTCGGTCATGTCGTGGCTCTACCGCCGTTGACCCCCAAAACAGCTCCTCGTGATCCCGAGTGGAGGTAGAGGGCGCTTCGGGTGACGATGGCGGTGACTGCGCGGTCGAAACCTGCGGAATTCCCAGGATTTCTTCCTCCTGGATGTACCTGCGGAGAGAGACGGGAATCCGGTGGACCTCAAATTCTAGGAGAACGAGGCTGACGCGTCTAGTTCCTGCCCCAGTCCTTGATACGGAGGAGCTGGGAGAAGGTTCCATCGCTGAATCGCATTCCGCTTCCGAATTGGAGAAGCGGGCAGGTTTGATCTCCGCCTGGGCCTCCCCAGGATTCTTCTTGTGGTGGCGACGACCCGCCCTTCTGCCTCTGGGTGGCTCTTCGGGACAGGGTTGACCCCTATCAGGCAGCCTTGGGGCGGTGATGGCGTCGTGGCGGAGAGGGCCCCCACTCGAGACAGCCTGGGTGCGAGGGGCACCAGGGAAAATGTCAAAGGGTACATGGGGAGGACCTCCATGAATAGTACCCATGTGGGAGGGGCCTCTGTTGGAACTGGCAGGAGCATGGGGAAGACCTCCATGGTCGATGCGAGTGGAGTGAGGCTGACCTTCACTCCTTGAGTTGCTGGGGCGAGGAGGACCTTCGCCAGTGGCAGAAAGGACGTAGGGGGGACCCCCACGTGGGAGAAGGACCGGATGGACGGTGCCTTCAGAAGGATGGGCTCCATACCCTGTACAGCGGGCGCGGGAAATGTTTCCGCGCTGAGCATCACTGCCACGGGGCAGGTCTTCCTGTAGGATGGGGGCAGCACGAGGCATTCCTCCATGACGAACCTCGGAGCGGGGAAGGCCCACGCTCTGTGGAGTAGTGGTATGGGGAGGAACTCCGTACAGGGTGGCATCACCGCGGGTTAGCTCGCGGCGATCACTACTTGGGCCTGCAACCCGGAGAGTCAACCCAGCCTGCCCGCGGGGCGGTTGGGGTCTCGATCCTGGTTGGGCGAAGGGGTGCCCCTGCTCAATGTACGCGGGGGCTTCATAATGTACGTCGGCGGTGGCTCGGGCCACTGTAGCTGTCGACGTGGACGCGCCTAGGCGAGCGTCCTCAGCCCGTGCCCGGCGCTGACGTCGGGTCAGGCGGGCCGGTGTAGGTGGTGCAGGGACGTAGTCTGCCTGCTCTTCATGCGGGGCCGGACGACGGCGCTGACGTGGCCGGACGGGAGCTCTCGCCTGGGGGCCCTGGGTCGGGGCCCTGAGCGGACTGAGCCGGACAGCGCCCGCCTCTTCAGCGTAAGGCGAAGAGTCGTCAATGCGTTCCGGAGATAGGCTCCTGAAACGGTTGAATGTCTGGGTGGGGAGCAGGGGCTCCCTGCGCGGCCGGTTAGGGCGGCGTTGATGGCGGGGCCTGGAGGCCTCCAGGTCCAGGCGGGCCATATCCCTAGTCGGGATGACCCCTTCCTCCTCGTACCTGCGCACGAGGCTGTTGATCACCCTTCGTTGGATGACCTCTGATGGGGAAAGGGGACGTGGACGTCCCGTATTCCGTGATGTGGCAGCCGTCGTGGCGGTGGTGGCGCCATGTGGAGTGGACGTCGTGGTGTTGCCCCTGCCCTTGCGCGGGCGAGGAACGGATGGTGACCGCATCTCTGAAATAGCAACCTGGTTCCTGGCAAGCGAAGGGATCAACTCATCAGTACTGATAGGAAAAGGATTGACAGCCAGTGCCCCAGCGTTCTTCCATCCTCCACTTCTGTGAGAAGGATCCACGCCAACGCGCTGCGGAGCGGAGTGCCCCACGTTCTACTACCCCGACTGCCGGTGAGTTTCACGACAGGCCCGCCATTTGCGCGGCGGGACCAGGTAACGGATATCTCGATCCGGTGACACATCAATCTACTGGTGTCTCGAATGCTACTAATCTCCATGCTGAGGAGAAGAATTTCACGTCGGGTTCACCATTTCTGTTTCCGACGCTTTCGCCGGGGCGCGTGCGCATCCGTCCGTCAGGGGGGGACGCGCGGCTTTGTTGCCCCGCATTCCCACTTTCCAAAGGTGGGCGACATTCGTTCCTTATTCAGGGATGTCTGCTCCTTGATCGAAACGGGATTATGGGATGTCGGTTCTTCCTTCGGTGGATTCCTCCTCAGAACTCGTCACCTAGTCCGGGTCTCCCTCATAGATTTAATGCGTAGTTCGTGAAACTCTTCCTAGTGCCATGTTTCCATGGGCGCCGGTTAATTACGCTGCTTCTGTCGGGACATTCCAAAGGGTCCAGTCAGGGCAGCAACCTTCGGTCAGGGGAGTAGTCACGTTGAGGCATCAGTAGCGTGTCTGGATGCTGGGGTACCTGGCATGTCTGTCTGTTATCCTTGACCACAAGGCTTCTCGAGGACGTGGAAGCCCGAGGCATCCCACATCGAGCGCGGGGAATTACATGTCATAGACACGTATCTGAGGTTTTCCTCAGCTTCTCGTGTTCAACACAGGGTATGCCGCGAGTTTAACGTCTAGCGGAGATGGATGATAGTGAAATGGGACCATCGCAGGGGGGAGACAGTGAAGTTGGGCTTGAGCATTGAAGAGGCTTCCTACGTATCCCCGTGGCAGGGAATCAAAGTCCGCGTAGTTCGGGATGGTGCCGGTAAACCGACGTGAAGCTGGACCTTGGTCCGAGGGGAGTTGGGCTTGAACCTCAGGGAGGATTCCTACGTACCATGCCTTGACATGGATCAAAGTCCTCGTAGTTCAAATGGTGGGTCGCAATGGCTTACCACTGGACCAGAATGGGACCCGACGTGAATGAGCGACGGGTGGGCTTGAACCTCGTGGAGGCTTCCTACGTACCATGCCTTGACATGGATCAAAGACCTCGTAGTTCAAATGGTTGGGTCGCAATGGCTTACCACCGGACCAAAGTGTAGTTTAACGTCATGCTGGACGAAGATGGGACCCGGCGTGAAGAAACGACGGGTGGGTGTGTCGATGAACCAACGTGAAAGTAGACCATGGTCCACTATTGGTGGGCTTGAACCTCGTGGAGGCTTCCTACGTACCATGCCTTGACATGGATCAAAGTCCCCGTAGTTCGTTGGGATGGACGGGTCGCAATGGCTTACCACTGGACCAGAGTGCAGTTTAACGTCGCGCTGGACGGGGGTGAAACCCGACGTGAAAGACGGGTAGGCTTGAACCGCATAGAGGCTTCCTACGTACCATGCCTTGACATGGATCAAAGACCTCGTAGTTCAAATGGGTTTTTGTCGGTGAACCGACGTGAAAGTAGACCTTGGTCCACTATTGGTGGGCTTGAACCTCGTGGAGGCTTCCTACATACCATTCCTTGACATGGATCAAAGACCTCGTAGTTCTGGTGGTCACAACGGCTTACCGCCGGACTGGAATGGGACCCGACGTGAATGAGCAACGGGTGGGCTTGAACCTCGTGGAGGCTTCCTACGTACCATGCCTTGACATGGATCAAAGACCTCGTAGTTCCAATGGGGTTTTGTCGGTGAACCGACGTGAAAGTAGACCTTGGTCCACTATTGGTGGGCTTGAACCTCGTGGAGGCTTCCTAACTACCATGCCTTGACATGGATCAAAGACCTCGTAGTTCAGGTGGTCACAACGGCTTACCGCCGGACTGGAATGGGACCCGACGTGAATTAGCGACGGGTGGGCTTGAACCTCGTGGAGGCTTCCTACGTACCATGCCTTGACATGGATCAAAGACCTCGTAGTTCAAATGGGTTGGTTTTTTCAGGGTCGGTGCTCACTCTAAGCCCACGTGAGTCATGCTCGGTGTGAGAAACAAGAGGTTTCATGGACCTGACGATCAGGTCGCGAAGGGTGTGTCCGTGAGAAGCGAAGAGGGGCTTACGCGTTGGGCGGCCCATGGTGTTGGGACTTACTCCAGGATGGAGGTCCATGGCGCGACAGAGCGCGGGGAAGATGGACCTTGGTCCGACGATGGGAGGTGCCTCGTTCCCTATCACGTCCTCCACTGACCTTGGTAGTGGGGAAGTACCGAGATGCACGGGTGCAATCATCCGTACCAAAGGTTGGGGGGCTTACGCTCTGAGGCAGCCCTTCCCCTGCGAACATACACCACTCCGACAAGGAGGATCTCATTCCATGTGCGGAAGAGTTCCATTCCCGTGGAGACGAGTGGTGTAATGATTGTTCGAGCTGGGGGGACCCTTCGTGAGGGAGACGAGGTTGGGTCACAGTTTAATGTCATGTGTTGAGGACGTGGTGCTTGGCAGTTTAACGTCCTGCAGCTCGGACGAGGTGGGTTCACTCCACACCCCTAGGGCTTACATAACTGGTACCCTCTGGTCCTTGGGGAAGGGAAGGTGTCGGTAAGGCCATGGTAAAGGGGGGTCGTGGGACGAACCACCGAGGGGTCCACGTTAGCGTGGCTATGCGAAGAAGCAATAGCCGTTAGCGTGCCTATGTGAAGAAGCATTAGGCGAAGCAACGCTACGGGAGGTGTTGTCCATGGGACTTTGAAATCACATCGTGCAAACCTGGAGGGTCGCACGGAAAGAGGAATCGCTAAGCAGAGGAGTGTGCTTCGCGAAGTGGGGTTCCTTGGCCTTATCATGGGGCATAGGTGGGAGTGGGAGGTGCTTCGCGAAGTGGAACAGTGTTCGCGGAGCACTGCCTTGCGAAGAAGGAATGGTTCGCGAAGCAGGGTCCTGCCAAGAAATGTTCTTCGCGAAGTGGAGCGATCCTGACTTAGCATAGGGATCACTCGTATGGGTTGGGTGTTTCGCGAAGCACAAGTGCCCCGCGGCTGCCCGGGTTCCCTTGGGAATCCCCTTCCTTTGCGAACACCCTTGAGCTTCGTGAAGGGCATCCCTCTCGAAAGAGGGGCTCAAAACGAAACAAATCAGAGTCGTCTCGCGAAGTAGAAATACCTCGCGGAGCTCATGATTCCCGGGGCAAAGCGTTCTTCGCGATTCGGGAGGGGAGAAGCCGAAAGGTCGGATTGTCCGTCTTCGGGACTCAGGGGGAGTCGAGTATTTATAGGGAAGGGGCGCCGCGAAGCAGGGATCGCGCGCCGCCTTCGGGGCTTCGCGGCGGCTCGCGAACATCAAACGGGTTCGCGGAGGATTACCGCCTCTAGAGCTTCGCGGCGGCTCGCGAACGTCAAACCGGTTCACGGAGGCTTACCGCCTCTGGAGCTTCGCGGGGCCGCCAAGGTTGGGACACTTCGCGGTGGGGCTTCGCGGCTGTGCTTCGCGGATGTGCTTCGTGAGGCAGCGCGCCGGCTGTCTTTTTCGTTCCTTCCTTTCGGGCCACATTTTTGGCGCCAACAAATATCATGACATAATCTGAAAGTATGAGATTAACCCAAAGAATGCAAGTTGGGTTAAGAAGTTCCCTTACCTCGTGTCTGACTTGACTCAACCGTTCTTTAACCTCCTGAATAATAAACTAGAGTTAATATATACCTTATTAAGAACCATTTTCAATTTCATTATCCTTTTTATATCACTTATTACAATGTTATGAACATTATGTAATTATTAAAGTTAATAACAGTCGTTTTGTCGATCTTTGGTAATTGAGTCAACAATAAACTTCTTATAATTACACGTTGTTTATGTGGTAGAATATCCATTATCTCCATAATTATATTCATGATTTAGATGTCATATATATCATATATATCCAGTATATACATTCATTTATAATATTACGTAACATTTAGAGGTAAGAAATGAAATGCACCGTTCATGGAGACGGTAAGCCGTACGTATGCATGAACGCTACTTTCATTTCTATTTCGTATTTAATGAAATAATAATGATATAAATGTATAATATAATTCCAGTATAATATGGTGTATAATAAAATTTACTCCATCTTTTATACATCCCACATATGGCATTAACGATTCAAATCACTTTGAGGGGGCGGTAGTCCGCACTTCCTAAAATGAAATTATCGCGTTTTACCCATAATGAAAATCATAAAGTATGCCATAAATGAGAAATAAAGAAGCATAAGTAAAACATAAACATATTATATATCATATTTAAATATAGTGACATATTAATGGCCACCTTTGAAGGTGTTATATGAGTGTTGAACAATCATCATTTCGTGAGGCAGAAATTCGCCATCCACAGAAACCGTATGTTCTTTAACCCTTAGATGTAGGTGTGTGTAATTGTAGCTCGAATACTTCTTATAAAAAAATCCTATTATATTGAGGATACTGGTGTTGTTACAAAAGAAATGAATAAAAAGAGTTTAGGGTATTGGAGAAGAAAAATAAAACAAAACAACATTAGAGAAGACATTACCTCAAAATCGGGTAACTCTTTTTGATTTGAGCCAAAGTCTTCCTTGGGAAGAGTTCTGCCCAAAGTGAGGCTTCTAGGAGTCATAGAGGGAAGTTGGGAGAGTATTTGGGAAGAGTTTGGCCGAGCCAAATGGCTTGAAAGTGTGAATGAGGTGGTAGAGGTGGGGGCCTTTTATAAGAGGAGAGGAGGGGCACTCTTGGAATGTAAGGAAATTTTACATTATTATACACTGATTTTCGGATTCTAAAGGTCCCACACTTATATAATTCGTGAATGAGGGGATAAGGGTTCTAAATCTACCCATCCAATAGTCTTTGGACAAGTGTAAGCCTTGTATTGTACATTATCTTTTCATTTTATTGAAATCGTTAAATAATGAGGTCATCGCTGCATCATAATGATGTCATAAATAATTTAATTTATTTAATGTCTAAAAATTATAAAAAAAATACTATGATGTAGGAAATCATTTTATCATTCCAATGACTATTTATAGTCAAAAATATGACTTGTATAACCCCATGTAAAAATTGTTTTAGTAAAACATTTCATGTTTGTGTCATTTTTTACTTTAACATTAAATAAAAGGTATTTATGTCATTTTCCAACAAAAGTGGCTCCATGGGGTCCCCAAGTTGACCCATGGATTTTCTTGGTCGTCCATGTCACATACAATGACGGTATAACATGTTTCAAGCTCATCTCATATTATTAAAACATTATTTTTACCTTAAACTACACTAATTACCTCTAATCACGATTAAGAACTTAAAAGTTACTATTCACCAAAAATTATTTTAATCCCATTGAACCAAATTTTACTTATTAATGACAACCATGTATGTATGATTTTTTAAAATCAAAACACAGAAGTGGTAATATTTCATTTAAACGAAAAATTAGTTATTTAACTACCACCTAGTGGTTTCACTATTCATCAAAAATTGAGGTTTTTCAGAACGATGCTAAAATTTCACCCTAAGATATAATTGATATTCCAAATTCAAAAATGATGTCTATTTTACAAAATTCCTAACATATAAGTTGCATTAATTAATTTTATAATTAATTCCCGCTATCACAACAAATAGCGTGTTTTTAAGAAACAATTTATATCAAAAGATTGGCAATTGTTTATGTCCAATTTCAATGTTAAATTAATTATAATGACCACCATTGGATAAAATGGTAAAAATATATTCTAATTATACTTTAAAAGCCCTAAATAATATAATTTATCAATATAAATTATTTTGATTAAAAAAGTTGTTTTTAAGTATTTTTCACTATTTATAAAAATTAGAAGTTCTCAGAAAAATACCAAAAATTCAACATAGGCTAATTTCGATATTCCGAATCTAAAAATGAAGTCCATTTTGAAATAGTAATTTTTTATAATTTTAAAAAGTGGTTATTACTATTCATAACGACTACTTTGATTAGTCGCTGTGTTTTAGAACTCGAAGTTGCATACAATGCAAGCTATTGCATTATTGAATGAGAAGCGTATTGTGGAAGCTCAGGGTGTTACAAGTTAGGGTATACTTTTCTTCTACAAGTTATCCTTATATGATTTCAGTTCCTTTTAATGATTATTGGCTAAGTACTTAAGCCCCTAATTATGCTTTCTCTTCTTAGTTAATTGTGGGAAATGGAAGGGCATGTCCAAACAACCAATGTGATAGGAAATGCGACGATTGTCATATTAATATGACATGGATGATTAGGGGATTAAAATATGATTATTATTTTGAAATATGTTCACTATTTTGGGGACCCTATATGATCGAGGTAAATAGATTACTATGGTATTTTCATTGAAGAGTAAGGTTGACTTATATTTTGAAGAATCGATGAATTTAAGGTGGAATTATAGTAATTTAGGTTACTTATGGGAATGACTAACCTATCTTGGGTAAAATATGTTTAGGTTAGATAATTTTGTTATAAGATGTTAGGAGTGGTTGATTTTTTTTAGAGATGAACAATGAAGTTTATTTTGGAAGACTATGTTATCAAATCCTCCTTGTATTTGGGTTTCAATCTTAGTTTGGTTTAATTTGAAAAATTTTATGGACCGTTATTTATGGAATGGACAATGATGAACTTTGGGTAGTACCATGGAACTTTGAAGATTTAAAAAAAGTTTCCATTCCTATGGGATTATTTATTTTTGAAGAGTTGTTTTACCTTACCCTTCTGTTTTTGGGATAATGTTTAAAGATCGAAGAAATAGATAGTTAATCTTTTGTGGATTATGAAGATGATTCTTGTGTTTTGATGAGACCAAGTAGTTTTTAATGCTCATAGTTTGGAGAAAAGATTAGTTTTGGGTAGAAACTTATTAAAGGATGAAACTCTACATGAAGATAGGTATATTTTCTTATGTTTTTGTTTTATGTTGTAAATGAATTCCTAAAAATTATGAAAAGGAACGTAAAACAAAAACGTTGTTGGTTTAAGTTTCCTACTTGGTAATCAAAGACCGTTTACACACATCATAAGTTTGGGATTTTCTTATGGTTAATGTTCTCTTAATCATGTTCTCTATCACTCTCTCCCAGAAATTGACCCTTTGTTTTTCTTCCATCTCCATGTTTTCCTCCATGGAATCCTAGTATGGGTTAACTCGGGTGACCTTTGTACTTCCCTTTATTTCTTTTAATGTAATAGTTTTTCTGACTCCTTTTCCGATGTGGGAATTTAAATGAAATTTCAAAACCCGATTTAAAAAAAAAATTGCGAGGACGCAATTTCTTAAGGGGGGAAGATTGTAACGACCCGAAATTTTGAATAAATATTGTTTCCTAATTTTGTGTGTTATTTTATTTAATTTTTTATACTCAACAAAAATGTTTCATTTGATAACATGAGTATAATTAAAATGAGACCGTTGGGCTTTGACTGTTATATGACCATTGGTCAATATGACAACTGGAAACTAAACATTTTTATTATTCCCTCTAAATACAAGTAATCTTGGTTAATTATTATAGAATGAATATTTGATGGCCTCACCCAGTAGTCTTGGACCGATCGAAGCCCATCTAACAGAACATGGGAAGGAGGTAGCACCACTAGGCTTTGCTTTGGACCAAACCCAAGCTGAACTTCATCGTGTGAAGCTAGAATGGAATCGCCTTTGCGAGAAGTTAAAACTAATAGAAATTACTACTCGTGCGATGTTAGCCGAGCCTCCCTCAGAATCTCTCATCTTAACACACCTTATACTTAGGTCCTATGCTGGTGTGATAAGGGGATATGTAAGGAGACCGTAACTGCCTTGTGTAATCCTTTATTTTAAATAAAAATTCTGATTTCTTCTTATGATGAAGTTTATGAATTTTCAAATGACCGGATAAATATAGTATTCATATTTTTGATGAATTTTAGAAAAAGGATATTTTAAAAATGGTTGTGTAAACCTTAAATAATTAAAAATGTGTAATGATTTTCGAAAAATGGTCTTCTACAATTATGTTCAGTACGAAATTTAGAGTCTAATAAGATCAACATAATTTTTGATGAATAGTAAATTATGAATAGTGATTTTATGATTAGAATTAGTAATTTGTCCAAATGGATTAGTAATCTCACTTAAAGAAAGTATTAATATAATCTAGGCACCTTGATTAAGTAATGTGATTCAATAAAATGATTAAATAACGGTTTCATAAATTATTATTCAAGTATTAGTTTTTTTCGGTTGAATAGTGTGTTTTAATTAAGAATTTAATTAAAAATATTTAGAAAATTATTTTTATAAAACAGATTTCACTTTTGAACTCAGAGCATCGATATTATGCTATGGTAATTTTTGGGGGTTTTTTCTGAAAAAATGAATTTCCGGTGAATAGTGTTTTTATTTAAAAATTAAATTAAAAATATTTCGAAAATTATTTTTATAAAATGGAGTTCATATTTGTAATCAGAGCGTTGATATTTGGTTAAGGTGACATTTTGGGATTATTCTGAGAAAGTTGAATTTTTGATGAATAGTGAAAATACAGTTTTTAAGTTACGGGTGTCAAATGTTATCATTAAATGATGTATTAAGTATGTAATCAATATGGTCGACTTATGAATAGTAAGATAAGGTATGAGATGTACCAGGTGGCCAATACCATGGTCAAATACCATGGGCAAGCCCATGGTTTTTCCAAAACCACTAATAAGGTGTCCCTTGGCCATTAATGCCTTGTCCCCTCACTTTCCCTATAAATACGAAGCCATCCTCTAATCCATTCTACTCCCCACTCTCCCCAAACGAAGTTATGGTCTCATTACCTCCCATGGAGTCCTCCCATGGTGCCCCCAAGCCCTCAAGGTCCCAACCTTTGAGTTTTAAGAGTTATGTTTTAAGGTAAGGGATATGACCACTCTCTTTCTTTTCAAGTAATCTCTTTATATCATTCCTTTTATGATATATGTTCTTATGTTGGAGGATATTGTTTTATACTCCTCTCACTGCACTTTTTATTATCATATAATGAGATATCCCCTCTTACTCTCATTATTTCGTTTTATGAAGTTTTAAGTGGCGTCGTTAGGCTGCCAAAATTTTTGTAACGGATTCTTTCTCCCTTCTCATTTTTCAAGATCTAGTTTCATGTAAAGTATTTCAAGTTCCTTTTTATTATGTTGGGGTATGATCTCTCAATTTATCATACTGATTTTTTATGATCATATGATGAGAGACCCCATTTGATCTCTTCAATTATGTATTTTGAAGTTTTAAGTGGCGCAGTTAGGCTGCCGAATTTTTAAGTGGTTCTTCACCCTTCTCGTTTTGAAGTTATACATTCATGTCAATTCTTTCAAGTTCCTTTTTTATGTTGGGGTATGATCTCTATTTCTATCATACTGGACTCTTATTTTCATATGATTAGAGACCCCATTTGATCTCTTCAATTCAGTATTTTGAAGGTTTAAGTGGCGCCGTTAGGCTGCCGAATTTTTAAGTGGTTCTTCACCCTTCTCGTTTTGAAGTTCTACTTTCATGTCAATTCTTTCAAGTTCCTTTTTGATATGTTAGGGTATGATCTATATATCTATCATACTGGAATCTTATGTTCATATTATGAGAGAACCCATTTGATCTCTTCAATTCAGTATTTTGATGTTTTAAGTGGCTCCGTTAGGATGCCGAATTTTTTAGGGGATTCTTTCACCTTTCTCATTCTTTTCAAAGTTCTACTTTCATGTCAAGTCTTTCAAGTTCCTTTTTAATTATTTTGGAGAATTATCTCTATATATATCATACTGAACTCTTATATTCACATGATGAGAGACCCTATTTGATCTTTTCAAGTCATTTTTGTTGATGTTTAAGTAATGTCGTTAGGCTGCCAAACATTCATAAGAGAAATCTAATTTTTGTCTTCCTTCCATGTTTTTAATTTCAAATGGTATGTCCTTTAAATTTCATTAACATGATCATGTATCCTTCTTATTCTGTCCATCTACTGTTTTATGGGTCATTTATGAATGTTTGACCCATTTTCCCTCTCTTTTTAATGTCTTCTAAAACCTCGTAACATAGCCATTATGCTGCAGAATTTCCATCTCAAAATGCCTCTCTCTTTTTCTAAAGTTCTTTTATATTATTAAGTGAATACTCAAAGCTATTTCTTTTTAAGGGGCATTCACATATATACCAAAATGTTCTATTTTAAATTATTGTATTTACATACATGAGACCCACCTTCATTTTCTGTGGGTTTTAAAGTGACGTAAAGATCATGTCTTTAAAGCAGTTTTTTTTAAAACGATGTGATTATGAAATGAAACCCATTTATTTATGCTATATGGGTTATTAATGAAATGTTTAATGATGATATATGTGGCTCACATTATAATAAAGGAAAATTTAAGGGTGCGCCCTGATAGCGCTCCAATGCATTGGGTAATGATGTAACCACTAGAGATTACAATTTTCACGATACCTTGGTGAATAACCTTGGTAATTTTCAAATGACACCTTGGGGATGGACCTTGGTGATATTTTCATGATTGTCTATGTTAAATGATGTATTCACATCTTCAAGTTATGAAAATTTTATTTTTATTATGATATGCCTCATGATTTCATTCTCATGCCTTAAAGTTCTTTTCATGACCTTATTGAAGTATCTCAAGTTCACATGTAAAATGTTTCTCTTGTTTCCCTTACTGCGCTTTTTGCGCACCCTTTATTTTGATGTATGTCCCCAAGTTATGTGATGCAGTAATGAACCTAGGATGAACATGAGGAGAAGCCATTCAAGTGTTTTAGAAGAATGTTTTATGTTTTCATGTTTAAAGTTCCTGGTTTCCAAGACACTAAACCTTAATGATCCTCGGTTTTGTAAAATGTGATGAACGTTTATGTGATAAAAATGGAGGGATGCTATAAGTGCACTAATCATGGAGTTATAGTGGGTAATCAGTGTCAGTAGCCACCAAAGACAAAGGAACAAGTGAAGGATTATTCCATCACTACTGCAGGTATGGAGCACGATAATGAAGTCATACAAGGTAGACTTCCTATTCACTCAATAATGGAAAACGTATTATTTAATTCTGGTTCTACGCATTCCTTTATATCTTGTAAATGTGATAGAACTATAGAATCAAAACTCCGAAAACTTAAAGTAGAGATATTTGTAAAAATACCATGTGGTGAAATCATTGCAAACCAAGTGTCTGGCTCTTCTCTTATTGTCATATGATTAAATATTCTTATCGAAAATCCCATAATACTTCTTTTGGTGGAATTCGATGCTATAATGGGAATGGATTGGCTCTCGTTATATAGAGAACATATCAATTGTCACAAAAAAGAAAATATATTTTCATATTTCAAACCATCCCATGCTCCTCTTCAAATGCAAGGTAGATCATGAATCTCATATAAAAAATCCTTCATCTCTGTGGATGTTGATTCCCTACAAAGAAGCATACCTCTCCCAAATGGTTGAGTCAATGGATGGTTCCAACCCTATAGAAATTCCCATTATGGGGGAGTATGGTGTTGTATTTCCGGATGAGTTACCTAGAATTCCCCCAGATCGTGAGGTAGAGTTATCAATTGAACTCATACCCGGAGCTACTATTATCTCATAGTGTCTTATAGTATGGCTCCTGTTGAACTGGAGGAG
>CAUJRU010003139.1:0-55645 GCA_963277665.1 Viscum album
GATCGTACCACGATTCACTGTTTTATTCTGCCCTTACACCGCAGTTTTAAACTAGTTTTGTAATGAATATTCCAAATATAATAATAAATTGCACTTTATGTTTGAATCAATCAATTAATTTTAATAAATATTAGAATGGGAAATGTTACTTGTTTATATTGTTTCAATGTAGGTGGAGGTGATTTGGAGGGCCCATGATGAAGTGAAAGAAAAATGGGCCAAAATTGCATGGATCCATGGACATCTGTCCACTTTTTTTCATTGTACATGAAATCCGTGCCTCCAAATAGGCTTAACTTTTGTGGGCCTATCCAAAATTCAATAGGATACATTTCATATTAAGGAACCCAATCCTGATTCGGATACTATGGGGCCCATCCGAACTGATCTGTCTAAGCCACCGAATTTGGACCAAGTCAAATGCGGTGTTTTGTATTTTTTCAATATCTTGACCTGTAATTTTCTAAATGGTGCCAAACTTTCTGTGGATACATTCAAGAGGTAGGGATAAAACTTTTCTATTTTATCAAAATCGAGATAATACGTTCTGAATGCCTAAACCCATTGTGAAAGTGGATTGATGAAATCTGTGTGCCTAAACCACCTTACAATTTTCCTATAAAAGGGCACCAAGAGAACCTCATTTGGAAGTTCGGCCAAGGAGTGAAGTGCTACCAATTTTGAGTGCTAGAGGAGTCTCCTAATCACCTTAGAGGTTCTGTAGGCTCCTATCCTCATAGGGGAATCAAGGATGAAGAAGGAGTTCCACCCGAGCTTCCTCCTCCTCCCGATGTCGAGCTAAAAGTTGGGTGTTCGTTGTGAGGGAGCTACACACATGTCAAGGGAGTTACGATGCATAAACTAGCTACTGGATTGGATTAATTTGGGTGTTTAAACATTTTATTCCATGTATCTTATTTTATTTCAGATTTTAATGCTTGATTTGATACATGTGAGTGTTATGCTCTTAATTTCCAACCGATCGGTGTGAGGTTTTGAGTGTGTGACTTGTGTTGTTCCAATTGGAAATCACAAGAATCCTTTTCATACCCACCTTATTGAGATTTCAATAATATTTGGAATATTTCATTCCATGCATAAGTACTGGACCTTGACAATACGATTGTTACGTCAAGGTTTTGTCCTTAAAGCATTGAAATAAAAGCTTAAGAATTAATCGGGATTCCAATTAACTCCAACCAAAGAATTACTCTAAACCTAAGATGAATATCTATGAAAAATGAATTTGATATGTGTTTATTGAAATCACATCGACCCTTTTATCTCATATTTTTAACAATCCACTAGGTCACTCATCTTTTAAGCTATTTCAACTAAGTCATTGTTTTAAACTGTTTTCAAAACCACCCCATCTCTTAGTCATTTTTATTAAAAATAAACACTCTAAACCTACCAACTCTCCTTGAGAGATGACCTAGGGTCTTCCCTAGACTATAAATCAACCTTAAAAATATAATCAATTTGATGTTTCATGACAGCGCGGTCAAATTTTGGCGCCGTTTCCGGGGAGCGATTCGGTTTTTTGTGCGTGTTTTTGATAAATTTTTTGTAATTTTTGTGAATATTTGTTTGTTTTATTTTCTACCTTTGCATTTATTTTTGTGTTCGAATTTATTTATTGTGTAGGTTTTGTGTATGACGCGTTCTGAGACCTACAAACTTTCGAACCCGAACCGGAGAGGATCCTACATCAATGAAACCGAGACACACAAGACAACACTTTGAAGGAGTAGACATCACATCTTAAAATTCTTATTGATCCTTATTCTTCTTCTGAAACCAAAGTTAAAACTGAACATAACTTGTATATCATGGATGAAAATAATAGAACACTAAAAGAACTAACCTCACCTGATGTTGATATTCGACCCACTTACATTCAATTAAAAGGAGAGGCACCCAATTTTGAACTAAAATCTAGTTTAATTCATTTATTACCACGACTTCATGGACTTCCTAGAGAAGATCCACATAAGCATTTAAAAGAATTTCATACTGTGTGTTCAACATTAAAACCTTCTAATGTGGATGAAGAACAAGTAAAACTTAGGGCATTTACATTTTCATTAGAATACATGGCTAAAGATTGGTTGTATTATGTTAATTCACCTATTAGAGGTTGGGCGGACATGAAACAACTTTTTCTTGAAAAATACTTCCCAGCCTCTCAAACTGCAACAATAAGGAAAGAAATATGTGGGATAAGACAATCTCAAGGAGAAACCCTTCATGAATATCGGGAATGCTTTAAAAGATTATGTTCAAGTTTTCCACAGCACCAAATAAGAGATCAACTTTTAATACAATATTTTTATGAAGTTTTAATTCCAATAGATCGTAACATGATTGATACTGCTGCAGGTGGTGAACTAGTGGATAAAACCCCAATCGCTGCAAGGAACCTAATTGAGACCATGTCACAGAACACTCAACAATTCAGTTCAAGGTCTAGTGTACCCATTCGAGGTGTCCATGAGGTGAAAAGTACTGAATTCAAGAAGAAGGTAGACACAATGTTTGAAGAGGTGAGTACCCTTCTATGACAACTTGCTATTTCCCAAGGGAGATTCCAATCTCCTCCTCCCATACATTGTGGTATATGCTCTTCTGATACCCACTATTCTGACAAATGCCCCCAATTGAGAGAAACTTCTGAGAGTTGTGAGGAAATATTCCCAGGACGCCCCTATAACCAACCCATTAGGCAAGAACCTTACTATCCATCCAACCCTAGGTAGAAAGACAACCAAGCATATAGGCAAGGGGGGTATTCAAACCAGCCTCATTAACCATGGAACCAACCAGGGAAAAGTAGTCATCAACCACCACCACCCAGAAATTTTCAACCACCTCAAAGGCCTTTCCAACAACCCCCTCCAAAAACTGAACCTATCCTAGAAGATATGATGAAACAAATGGATGCTAATAATCTCCAATTCCAACAAACCACTCAAGAATCCATACAAGACCTCAAAACCCAATTATGCCAACTAGCTAACTCGGTGGGTGAGATCAAAAGCCATAGGTATGGTCAACTACCATCTCAACCACTTGTCAACCCTAGGGATTAGGGAAATGTTAGTGCCATCACCCTTAGGAGTAGAACTCAACTTAAAATCCAAATGAACCCTCCATTAGAGTCATTCTCTCCTAAGGAAACCACCATCCCAACCATTGAAAAAGGTTCAAATGAGATGGAACCTTGTCTTGAGAGAAGTCTAACCAAAGGAAAGAGTGTGTCTATTGATGAGATACCAAACCCAAGCATTCCTCTTCCATTTCCCCAAAGAGCCCCCCAACCAAGGAAACAAAATGAAACTGATCTTGATAATGAAATCTTGGAGACTTTCAAAAAAGTGTAGGTTAACATTCCATTGATTGACGCTGTCAAGAAAATTCCAAGATATGCAAAGTTTCTGAAGGAGATGTGTACCCACCGAAGGCTACTTAGAGGTGATGAGAAGATGAGACTGGGGAGGAACGTCTCAGAATTGATACAACCATCACTTCCCACCAAGTGCAACGATCCTGGAACATTCTCGATTCCGTGCACCATAGGGGAGTATTATTTCTCCAATGCTATGCTTGATTTGGGTGCTTTTATTAATGTGATGCCTCACTCTATTTACTCTTCTTTGCAGGTCGGTGAACTAAAGCCCACATGAATAGTTGTTCAGCTAGCAAATCGGAGTATGGCACACCCTTCTGGTGTGTTAGAGGATGTTCTTGTGAGGGTTTAAAATTTAATATTTCCTGCTGATTTTTATGTGCTAAAAATGGAAGATGATAGGATGAATGGACATGCCCCAATTATATTGGGGAGACCTTTCTTGAAAACCGCCAAATCCATAATTAATGTCCATAATGGTACATTATATATGGAATTTGGTGGTGATATAGTCCATTTCAACATCCTTGATGCCATGAAGCACCCCTCAAAAGAACATTCCTCTCTCTCATTAAATTCAATTGATGTACTCCCTTCCCCAAAAATCACTTCATTTGTTTCCTCGGACCCCCTTTCTGAATTTTCCTCTTTGGTTGAAATTCTTGGAAATGAATCATGTTTTGATTGTTGTAGTAGTCTAGAAAAGTTTCATGCATGTTTATTAATTGACAATTTCATGAACACGGAGGATCACATGACCATCGATGATACTGCTACACTTGTAAAAGCTAATTCCTCATCTGAGGATGATACCATTGAGTAGTTAGATGAGATTAGTGACCTCTCACATTCACAATAACTCCTATCAATCCAAAATCCACCTGAATTGGAACTAAAGAAACTGCCTCAAGATTTAAAATATTCATATCTTGAGAATGGAAACAAGTTTCCCGTCATCATTGCTAGTTCACTCCCTCCTGAGCATGAATTGTGACTACTTGAACTTTTGAGGGAGCATAAACAAGCATTGGGATGGATACTTGCAGACATTCATGGTATTATCCCATCAATTTGTACACATCATATTTTATTAACTGATGAGGCTAAACCAGTGAGGCAGGCACAATGTTGACTGAACCCAAACCTATTAGAAGTAGTTAAAAAGGAAGTAACAAAATTATTGGCTGCTGAAATCATTTACCCCATCTCTGATAGCCAATGGGTCAGTCCCATTCAAGTAGTTCCTAAAAAAACTGGCCTAACGGTAATTAAAAATGAAAACAATGAATTGGTTCCAACTCGTGTGCAGAATAGTTGGCGTGTCTGTATAGATTATCGCTGACTAAACCAACACACTAGGAAGGTCCATTTACCATTACCATTCATTGACCAAATGCTATAGAGGCTAGCGGGGAAGTCCCATTACTGTTTTCTTGATGGGTATTCTGGATACTTTCAGATCCACATTGCCCCTGAGGATCAGGAAAAGACAACATTCACTTGTCCTTTTGGCACATTTTCCTATAGAAGGATGCCATTTGGTCTGTGCAGTGCTCCGGGTACTTTCCAGCGATGTATGATTAGTATTTTTTCGGATTACCTGGAGAATTCCCTGGAAGTTTTCATGGATGATTTTACTGTTTATGGATCCTCTTTTGATGAATGTTTAAGTAGTCTTGGTTCCATCCTACGTCACTATATTGAAAAGAATATTGTATTAAATTATGAGAAATTCCATTTCATGGTGCGACAAGGTATAGTTTTGGGACATGTCATTTCTAGGGATGGTATCCAAGTAGATAAATAGAAAGTGGATGTCATTTCATCCCTACCATTCCCTAAAAATGTACATGATGTGCGGTCTTTCCTAGGGAATGCTGGATTTTACCGTCGTTTCATTCGTGATTTTAGTAAGATTACACTCCCCCTCTCCCGCTTACTCCAAAAAGAAAAAGATTTTATTTTTGATAAAGAATGTAAAGAATCTTTTAATAAATTAAAATGGAGTCTCACATCACCCCCGGTGATCCAACAACCTCGGTGGGATTTACCATTTGAGCTCATGTGTGATGCCTCTAACTATGCAGTTGGGGCAGTCTTGTCACAAAGGGTCGACCGAGCTCCACATGTCATTGCCTATGCCTCACGTACTTTGGACCCTTCCCAAGAAAACTACACCACCACTGAAAAAGAATTCCTTGCCATTGTGTTTTCCTTGGACAAATTCATGTCATATCTTTTGGGGTCCAAAGTCATTATGTTCTCAGACCATGTAGACCTCCAGTATCTCCTAAAAAAACCTAAAGCTAAACCATGTCTCATTCATTAGATGCTCCTCCTTCAAGAATTCAATCTAGAAATTAGAGATAAAAAAGGAGCAGAGAATGTGGTGGCAGACCATATCAGTAGGATCCCCCCATCCTCAGACATTGTCTCATCCCCCTGTATTCCCATTAATGACTTGTTTCCTAATGAGCAATTGTAAAAAGTTCAAGATGTTATTCCCTGGTATGCTGAAATTGTAAATTATCTGGTAGCATCTTTCATTCCTACTGATTTCAACAAAAACCAAGCCAGTCATCTAAAAAATGAGTCTCATTGGTACATTTGGGATGACCCCTAACTTTGGCGCACATGTAGCGATCAGGTCCTTAGGAGTTGTGTTCTCGATAGTGAGTTTCAGTCTGTCCTTAGATTCTGCCACACTCTTGCTTGTGGGGGCCACTTTGGTCCCCAAAGGACTGCTCGCAAAGTTCTTGATTCTGGTCTCTTTTGGCCAACACTTTTTCGGGATGCCCATGAATTTTGTAAATCTTGTCCTCATTGTCAAATAATGGGGAATTTCTCTAAAAGGAATGAAATTCCACAACAAACCTTGCTCTTTCATGACATTTTTGATTTTTGGGGCATTGACTTTATGGGGCCATTTCCAAATTCTTTTGGCAACTTGTACATTGTTTTGGCCGTTGATTACATATCAAAATGGGTAGAGGCACAGGCCACAAGGATAGATGATTCCAAAACAGTTGTAGAATTTTTGAGAACTCAGATCTTTTGTAGGTTTGGATTAATTATGTTCATTATCAGCGACCAGGGTTCTCATTTCTGCAACCGAACAATGCAATCACTTTTGCGTCGGTATGGGGTCGGTCATCGAGTTTCAATTGCATATCATCCACAGACCAATGGTCAAGCTAAGGTGTCAAATAGAGAGGTAAAAAAAATTCTTGAAAAAACGGTTCAACCCAATAGGAAAGATTGGAGTCTTAGAATTGATGATTCATTGTGGGCCTACCGTACTACTTTCAAAACTCCCATTGGAATGTCACCCTATCGTCTTGTGTTTGGAAAGAGTTTTCACCTCCCTGTTGAGATTGAGCACCAGGCCTACTGGGCCATCAAACAATGCAATTCTAATCATTTTGGTGCAGGTGCTCAAAGGAAGTAGCAGATTCAGGAGCTAGAGGAAATGATAAGAGATGCATATGAAAACTCCAGGATTTATAAGGGGAGAACCAAGGCTTCCCATGACCATCTTATCCTTCATCGTCAGTTCCATATTGGGAAGAAGGTCCTCCTTTATAATGCAAGGATGAAGTTGCATCCTGGTAAGCTTCGTTCCCACTGGTTTAGACCATACATTGTTACTAATGTCTCTCCATTTGGTGTTGTTCAGGTTCAAAATGAAGAAACCAAGAAAACCTTCATTGTCAATGGGTAGCAGTTGAAGCAATTTCATGAACCCGTTCTAGAGTCCCCGATGGAGGAACTCCAAGTTCAAGAAGCACACTATAAATGACATCCACCAGGTTTTATCCTTCCTTCCCACATTCTCTTTTACTACAGTGAGGACACTACATACTCTAGGTCTGAGGGGGTGGATACATTCCTGGGATATTTAGGAATTTTCATTGTTTTCTCCTTTTGTTTTCTCCTTTTGTTTTCTCTTTTTGGCCTTCTTTATGGTATTTTCATTTTTCCCCATCAACAATTTCGAAGTTCCATGATTTGGCGACCATAATGTGGGGAACATAAAAATACCATAATGGAGGCTAAAAAGAATTTTTGTATGAATTTAACATCAGGGAGTTATTTTTAGTGAATTGGTTTTCTATAAATGATATAAATGGTTGTATCTATGTGAAACCTTTGAGATGATTGATGCCCATTGTGTGAGTAGTTTTTGGGAAAACTGTGTCACTAATATCTCCACAAATTTTTGCACCAAACCACAAAGTGTGATTATTTCTTACATAATATAAGGTAAATATATGTTGGGTTAATATTTTTCAACTTTAAATGATATTTCCATATGTTCGTTCCTTATCCGATCAGTTTCATTACTGTACCAGATTGACCTATGCGTGTGTACCTAATGTCCAACTGTTGTACACCCAAAAAAAATGGTTGTTTCTTTTGAAGGTCAAAAACCACTCCTCCTCAACCTTTGATCTTGTTATAACTATTGTAATTAGTGTCGTGTGGAGATCTAACAAAGGGTTGAGGGATGAGTGTGAGATTTGTTCCAATTGAAACTTCAAAAAAATATATAATAAATGATGGGAGTGATGAAATGCGCAACATATGGGTATATCTAGGTTGGAAGCTTATGGTTTGACTTCTCGGAATGCTTAAATGAGTGGGTCTTGAAATATGATTACAAAGGATAGAGGACAGGTTCGGTGAAAAATCATTTAAAGCTGAATAATGTTAAAATAACCTATATTTATTTGATAGAAAGTGGAAAGAATAGCATGGAATGGTTTTCACAGACACATGGAGAGTTAGTGTAATTGTTGACCTTTGAATTCCTTGCTCATTTTGGTGTCATAAATCTCTTTTAATTTTATTGTGATATTATTTATGAGACATCTTTTTCAATTTTCATTGGGAAGAACTCCTTGGTGTGGTTCGTGCATTGATCACTTTACTTTAAATATAATTTCATCAAATGATAAATCTTTAGGATGTTGGATATATATATATATATATATATATGCATCATTGTATTTGGATATGTGACTTTTCCCAAGAGTGCAAATGTTTAGGTGTAGGGGTGTGATCGTACCACGATTCACTGTTTTATTCCACCCTTGCACCGCGGTTTTAAACTAGTTTTGTAATGAATATTACAAATATAATAATAAATTTCACTCTATGTTTGAATCAATAAATTAATTTTAATCAAAATTATAATGGGAAATGTTACGTGTTTACATTGTTTCAATGTAGGTGGAGGTGATTTGGAGGGCCCTTGATAAAGTGAAAGAAAAATGGGCCAAAATTGCAAGGATCCATGGACATTGGTCCAATGTTTTGCATATTACACAAAATCCGTGCATCCAAATGGGATGAAATTTTGTGGTCCTATACAAAATTCACTAGGCTACATTTCAAATGAAGGAACCCAATCCTGATTCGGCTTCCAATGGGCCCATCCGAACTGATCTGTCCAAGACACCGAATTTGGACCAAGTCAAATGCGGTGTTCTGTATTTTATCAATATCTTGATCTGTAGTTTTCCAAATGGTGCCAAACATTCAGTGGAGATAGTCAAGAGGTAGGAATACAATGTTTATATTTTCTTTAAAGCGAGATAAGGCTTTCTAAAGGCCGAAACGCATTGTGCAAGTGGATTGATGAAATCTGTGTGCCTAAACCACCTTCCAATTTTCCTATAAAAGGGCACCAAGGGAACCCCATTTGGAAGTTCGGCCAAGGAGTGAAGTGATGCCAATTTGGAGTCCTATAGGAGTCTCCTAATCACCTTGGAGGTTCTGGAGGCCCCTATACTCATAGGGGAATCAAGGATTAAGAAGGAGTTCCACCTGAGATTCCTCCTCCTCCCGATGTCGAGCTAAAAGTTGGGTGTTCGTTGTGAGGGAGCTAAACACATGTCAAGGGAGTTCCGATGCATAAAATAGCTACTGGTTTGGAATAATTTGGGCATTTAAACATTTCATTCCATGTATCTTATTTTATTTCAGTTTTGAATGCTTGATTTGATACATGTGATTGTTATGCTCTTAATTTCTAACCGATCAGTGTGAGGTTTTGAGTGTGTGACTTGTGTTGTTCCGATTGGACATCAAAAGAATCCTTTTTATACCCACCTTATTGAGATTTCAATATTATTTGGAAGCTCTTATTACATGCATAAGTACTAGACCTTGAAAATACGATTTTTACGTCAAGGTTTGGTCCTTAAAGCATTGAAATAAAAGCTTAGGAATTAATCGGGATTCCAATTAACTCCAACCAAAGAATTACTCTAAACCTAAGATGAATCTCTATGAACAATGAATTTGATATGTGTGTAGTGAAATCACATCCACCCTTTTATCTCATATTTTTCACAATCCACTAGGTCAATCATCTTTTAAGCTATTTCAACTAAGTCATTGTTTTAAACTATTTTCAAAACCACCCCATCTCTTAGTCATTTTTATTAAAAATACACACTCTAAACCTACCAACGCTCCTTAAGAGATGACCTAGGGTCTTCCCTAGACTATAAATCAACCTTAAAAATATAATCAATTTGACGTGTCACGACAGCATGGTCAATCTCTTGATGAAGAATTTTAATACTTAGGATCTCCCCATGGTGCCATTAGTCTACTGTTTCCCTCGGAATTCGGGGATGACCTCTTGATGGGAGGTTCAAACGTTCCGATCGGTTTCTAACAGGTTTGTTCATAGAACTGGAAACATACAATTATTCCACATCCATTTGGACCTACTTTCCAAAGGTAGGCGCTCATTAGTTTGTGGACTGACGAGGCTTAGGAATTTTTATTGGTCGAGAGGATGGGAGGTCGGACTCATCACACCTTTTTGAGGGGAATTATTGTCTATTCTGGGACTCTCTTTAAAGATTTAAGTTATGTTCGTGAATCCTTATTACATTACCAAGTATAAAATGAGCTTTCCTTTAGATCTTACAATCAGTGATAAAATATGTACGAAATTTAGAGAATCTTTTATATGTATTCGAGGTTCTTCATCGATAGAGAATCATCTATATTTATTAAAGATTATTGGTCAATGGTATCCTTCGACATATTTATATAAAATTCTATTGGTCATTATGATGACCATGCTGGTTTCAAAGCCACTCAGTGGGGCAATTGAAGTTTATTTTCATTCAAAAGGACATGTATTATTTTAGAGTTGTGATCGAACCCGCAGATGGGCTACCTACGTATCCTTTGTTTTGGAAAAGGAATTAGAACCCACGTAGTTCGAGTGGCAAGTATGATTTTTATGATTGATGGATCAAAGAAGGATGTCATAATTACTTTTACCCTCTAAGCTCACGTGAGTCATGCTCGGTGTGAGAAACAAGAGGTATTGCTAAAAATTAGACAATTGGGCCATGAAGGATGCAATCATAAGAAATGATGTGGGACTTATGTATGTATGACTGCCCAAAATAGATGAAGATTAGGATTAACTTCATAAGAAGAAATCCCAGATCAAGGGTAAATTAGGATTGAGGTTAAAAGAATTATGACTGGGACTTACTCCTGAAAAGGAGGCCCAGGTTAAAGGAATTATAACTGGGACTTACTTCTAAAAGGAGGCCCAAGTTAAAGGAATTATGACTGGGACTTACTCCTAAAAAGGAGGCCCAGGTTAAAGGAATTATGACTGGGACTTACTCCTGAAAAGGAGGCCCAAGTTAAAGGAATTATGACTGGGACTTACTCTTGAAAAGGAGGCCCAGGTTAAAGGAATTATGACTGGGACTTACTCCTGAAAAGGAGGCCCAGGTTAAAGGAATTATGACTGGGACATACTCCTGAAAAGGAGTCACAGGTTAAAGGAATTATGACTGGGAATTACTCTTGAAAAGGAGGCCTAGGTTAAAGGAATTATGACTGGGACTTACTCTTAAAAAGGAGGCCCAGGTTAAAGGAATTATGAATGGGACTTACTCTTGAAAAGGAGGCCCAGGTTAAAGGAATTATGACTGGGACTTACTCCTGAAAAGGAGGCCCAGGTTAAATGAATTATGACTGGGACTTACTCCTAAAAAGGAGGCCCAGGTTAAAGGAATTATGACTGGGACTTACTCCTAAAAAGGTGGCCTAGTATTGGATTCTCTCATCTTAACGGATGAGGTTGAATGAATGTAATCTCAATATTTAGTGACATAAAGATGTGTAAATCAGTATGTTTTGAGGGATATTCCACAAAATTCCTTTCAGATAAAGAAGTAAAATCAAGAAATCATGCCATAAATGGATTTTAAGAGTGTCTTGAAGACTAAATCTTGAATAGGAGAGGTGGAATGGCTTAAGAGGGGTAAAATGGGCAAGAAGGGCACCCAAAAAGGCAGGGGCACGCAAGTCCTGGTAGGCGCGCAGGTACTGCGTGGGCGCACAATTCTTGGTCGCACAGGTATACCTGCGTGACATGTTGGGTACTTGCACGGTGTTCACCCAGCTGGGTAATACTCGAGCAACTTTAGGTTAAGGCCTTTAGAATCCTCTTGAGGTTCTTCCAGGAGAGGGGTGCATAGGTTCTATTGAAGGAGTAAGGCGGCGCGCAAGTGTGGCCATTTCTCTTAAGGGATGGCCACCTTGGTGAGCAAGTGTTGATGAGTTTCAAAACTTAGGCCTTCCTACCCCTCTTTATATTTTCTGTTCTAGGTAATAAATTACCTTAGAAGTGTTCTGGAAGCTTTGAGAAGAGACTAGGGCACCAGGAGCTCAAATCTGAGTTTCTGGAAAAATTCCTCTCTTAATGGGGGGGCCCACAGGGTCTATTTATAGGTAGGAGAAGACCTCGGGCGGGTATCACTTAGGTCGTGCAAGTCACTTGGGCGACCATGAGGCGGCGCACAAGTCTACTTGCACGACCACTAGGCAGCGCACAAGTGTACTTGCATGACCACTAGGCAGCGCGCAAGTGTACTTGTGCGACCATGGGGGAACTTGCGTGACCTATGGGCAATGCTCTCCTTGTTCATCCCTTTGTCTATTTTTTGTGTTTCTTCAAAGGATGAATCACTTTGGACTAAGTGATTTCCCTTTTTTAGACGTTAGACTCTGTGACAGAAAGGAGCGTCAACAAAAGTCCCCCCTTAGAGTTGTATCCGGAGAGAAAAGAGGATTTGACTCTGAGGTGAAAAAGAAAAACAAGAAATCTGGCAGTTTAAATTCATGCATGTCAGACATACAAAGGATAATGTTTATGGTCGAAATATCTTTGACTGAAATGGATTATAATTGACTCAATTCCTGGACAATTCATCTGAAAAAATATTACCATATTCAAGTATGAGGGAAAATATGTAAGCTATGACTTAAAAATATTTGAATCTGAGGAATGATATGAAAAAGATCTAAAAGGCATTACAAGAAGTAGTTTCCAAGAATGAAGTTACCATTATTTAACAAACCCGTTAGGGGGTTGAATTATGCAGGGCCACTTAAGGGCATTGGCTGCATAGTTAAATAAAATAGTATCTTTTGGCTAACAAGTCTGTTATGTAGACTGTTTATTCAAGGCCGCCTATGGGCATGTGCTGCATAGTCAGGCAAAAGAACTCTCAGAAATTTACTTTCCTAGTGCTAAAAGCCAGTGAAAGTTTATGGAGATTCAAATCTTCAAAAGTATAGAGTTTTCTGTATGGAAAGAGGTACTTGAATATGGAGAAGATATTTCTAAACAAAATTATCGAAGAACTGGATGAATATCACTCCTACGAAGATCTGACCCAAACGTAGGGAAGGATAATATAAACCATAGACTTGAATACTTTCAGATCATGAAAAAGGATATGGGAAAAATATGTTAAGGATGGCTATTTTTTCGGATCCCTATATACTGTTATTTAAGACAAATAAGAACAAAAGAGGCATTCTTCCCAAGAATGAAGTTACCACTATCCAAAAAACCCGTTAGGGGGTTGAATTATACAGGGCCACCTAAGGTCATTGGCAACATAGTCAAATAATAGTATCTTTTGGCTAAAAAGTCTGTTATGTAGACTGTTTATGCAAGGCCGCCTATGGGCATGTGCTACATAGTCAGGAAAAAAGAACTCTCAGAAGTTTGACATTTTTGTGACTAGAAGTCATGAAAAGGGTTATGAGGATCTGAAAATATTTAATGTTAGAATTATAACACATAAATATGGGTATTTTTTAATGTATACAGAGATACACAGATCAATGCTAACCATAATCATGTTGTGGCTGGGTCCTGAATTGAAATGTTGGACTTCACTACGTATCCCATAAGGATGAGAATCAAGCCATACGTAGTTCTTAAACTACAGTTTAACGTCATGTGGGACAAAAGGATTAGAGATCTTAGTTTAGGGTTATAAAGGTTGGACCATTGTAAGAAATACACAGTGTGTGTTTTCATGGGGACTTTTCAGCCAAGGGACTGAAAGTGGAATTTGGGGTTAGTCCCAAAGACTTGGGGCTGGATTTGAGGGACACTCGAACATTCCTACGTATCCCATAAGGATGGGAATCAAGCCCACGTAGTTCTAGAAATACCCTTTGTACAAATTTGGTTCGTACATGTGAAGGGTGAAAGGGGACTTTAGTACAATGATGGTTTAACCCAAGATAAAAGGTTTGGGCGTTTCCATGTATGCACGTAGTCTTTGAAATGAAACATGATTAAAAAAAATCAATGTAAATAATGGTTCCCTCTCAGGTCAGGGTATCAAAGAATATTATAGTTTATTTTCATACTGGACAAAAGTGTTGTATAGTTTAACGTCGTATAACAAGGACGAAAGTGAACCAATGTAAAGATATTGATTCTAGGGGCGGTTTCACGAATCAACATCATATGAGATGGAGATGAACCAATGTGAAGAGATCAGTTTTGGGCTTGAACCATGGGAGGTTGCCTACATACCTAGCCTAGAAGGCAAGGATCAAAGTCCGTGTAGTTCAATTAAATAATGAATTAATGATCAAGTTGTTCTTGGGGACAATGACCTAAAATAAATGTTTTTGGAAATTACACATGGTTAGAAGCCCAAAGAGAGTGTTATGGTTGAGGTTTTCTCTAAGCTCACGTGAGTCATACTTGGTGTGAGAAACAAGTGGTAGCAACAACCTTAACGATACAAAGTTTAACGTTATCTAGAACGTATGAAGGGACTATGCAGTTTAAAGTCTTGCAGTTAGGACTATTGGTGCTACACAGTTTAGTGTCTTGTAGTAGGTACAAAGTACAGTTTAATGTCATGTAGGACGTATCACAGAACTTCTGTATAGTTTAGCGTCATGTAGTAAGGATGATGGGGACAATAGAGTTTAACGTCATGTTGGATGAAAGGGGGACTGTGCAGTTTAATGTCATGCAGTGAGGACAAAAGCGTACACCATTTATTGTCATGTTGGACGCATTGGGGATTTTTTTCCACAGTTTAGCGTCATGTTGGACGAAAGTGCAAATAGTTTAAGGTCATATGCATGGACCGTGGATGGTTCAGTTTAACGTCATGCTGGAAAAAAGTGTAGTATAAGGTCATACAAGACCTTTGATGATTATGTAGTTTAACGTCTTTTCGGACGTAAGGGACTTTTATACAGTTTAGCATCATGTAGTTAGGATGTCACAGTTTAATGTCTTACTGGACGTAAGGGACTTGCAAATAGTTTTGGGTCATATGCATGGACCGTTGATGATGCAGTTTAAGGTCATACTGGACCTAGTTGCAGTTTAAGGTCATACTGGACCATTTAGGGAACTTCTTCCCAGTTTAACGTCGTGTGGGATGAAGATGCAGTTTAAGGTCATACTGGACCATCGCTATATATTTTAACATCATATAGCGAAGACAAACTGGTGCTGTATAGTTTAGTGTCATGTTGCAGGGACAAAAGTGCGAATAGTTTAAGGTCATACTAGACCAAGGAGGAGTTTAAGGTCATACTGGACCATTTCTGTATAGTTTAATGTCATATAGAAAGGACGAACTGGTGCCGCACAGTTTAGTGTCATGTTGCAGGGACAAAGTACATACCTTGAAAATTGTTTAGGGTCATATGCATGGACCGTTGATGATGCAGTTTAAGGTCATACTGTACCTAGTTGCAGTTTAAGGTCATACTGGACCATTTAGGGAACATTTTCACAGTTTAACGTCGTGTGGGATGAAGTTGCAGTTTAAGGTCATACTGGACCATTTTTGTATAGTTTAACATCATATATAAAGGATGAACTGGTGCTGCACAGTTTAGTGTCATGTTGCAGGGACAAAAGTGCGAATAGTTTAAGGTCATACTGGACCAAGGAGGAGTTTAAGGTCATACTGGACCATTGATGTATAGTTTAACATCATATAGCAAGGATGAACTATTGCCGCATAGTTTAGTGTCATGCTGCAGGGAAAAAATTACATACTTTGCAGTTTATACAAAATACTTCTTAAAAAATCGGGCATTGGTTGGAGTAGTGATGAATTCTCCATCCATAGAGATTAATGAATAAGCTCCATTTAAGTAGACCCTATGTATTGAATAAGTTCCTTCCCATTTTGGTTCAAGTTTTGTAGGTTTCTTTCCTGGTATCATTGGATTTCTGAGAACTAATACCAATTCTCCCTGAGTGAATGAATGAAGACGAACTTTTTTGTTAAAATCTCGTGCTATTCGATTCTGATAGACTTACAAGTGGTGCAAAGTACACAACCTTTTCTCATCTAACCGTTCCAATTCATTCAATCTCTTTTGAGATTGCTCATCTATAGATGACTGATCGAAAATGGATACTCTGATTGAGGGTAATTGAACTTCAATTGGTAAGACTGCTTCCGTTCCATATACCAATGAATATGGAGTTGATCGCGTTGCACTGCGGGTGGTAATCCGATAATCCCATTAGGCGTGGAAGAGTTTATCTGGCCATGAATTCTTATCATTATCCACCATATTTTGTGGTATATTTGAAAGAGTCTTATTGAAGGCTTCTATCTGGCCATTGGCCGCTGCATGATACCGAGATGAATGGTTGGATTTGATGTTGTATTCTTGATACAATTTCTTCACCTCATATGAATAGAAATTGGTTCTATTGTCTGTCAATATGGTATGAGGGACACCAAATATGGTAATGATGTTAGACTTGATGAAGATAACAATGCATTTATAACTGACTTCCTTGGGAGGTATTGCCTCTGCCCATTTGGAAAAGAAGTCAGTAGCAGTAAGAATGTACTTAAACTGCTTGGCCGTAGCCGAAGGCTAAGGTCCCACCACATCCATTCCCCATGTAGAAAATGGCCATGAGTATTTAGGTGTATGAAGCAACTCTGGAGGTTGATGAATGACGTTGGAATGTACTTGGCATGAATGACACTTCTTTGTGAAATCAACTCAATCTCGTATCATTGAAGGCCAAAAGTATCCACGCCTTTGAATTTGATCAAACAATCTATGTACAGACTGGTGGGCACCACAGACTCCTATATGCACTTCATTCATGACAACCATTGTCTCTTCACCATCAATGCATCTGAAGAGAACTCCATCAAAACCACGTTTGTAGAGAATTTTCTCTAGGTGATCTGGGCTATCATAAAGAGTAAAATTAACCACATGTCACCGGATTTGTTCTTTCTCGGCTCTATCAGGTGGAAGTGTTCCATTTTGATGGTATTCCATGATAGGTGACCTCAATCCTGTAGTATGACCATACGGTTCAGGAATGGGACTAATTTCATTAATTTCCTTTGTTCTGATTCAAACATAAGGTGAAATTGCACGACGGTGGGAAATACTGATGGTTGTCTCATCCCGATTTGGATCTGCCAGAGCTGTGGCTATATTAGCCAGTGCATCAGCTTGAGCATTTTGTGATCTTGGGACATAAGAAAATGTAGGTTCTGAAGGGAATTCCTCCATTAACACTCTGACGTAATCATACAAGGGGATTATTTCTTATTTTCTGATGGCATAACCCCCATTGACTTGTTTGATTACCAGGTCTGAATCACCCTTCACCTTTTAGTGATTCACTTCTACTTGAAGAGCTAATTCCAAGCCTGTGATAAGAGCTTGGTATTTGGATTCATTATTGGTACCGCCTTCCCACAATAAGAAGGAATAATGTAACACTAACTTTTCTGGATAAATGAGAACAATTCCTAAGCCAACTTTGTTGAATTTAGGATTTTCCATTTTCTTCCCTGTTGTACTTCTGGAAGCACCATCAAAATACATTTACCATGCTTGAGGACTTTATTGAATAGAGAAGACTTCCTCATCAGGGAGTTCAATATCTGAAGAAATGTCTTCCACTGAAGGGTGTTCAACCAGGAAATCAGCCAGAGCTTGGCCCTTTATCTCCTTTTGAGACACATACTGAATGTCGAATTTCTGCAAAATAACTACCCACTTTGCTAGACGTCCTTTAAGAATTGGACGAATAAGGATGAATTTGAGCGGGTTATTGCGAGATACCAATTGGACCTCGTGATGTTGCAGGTAGTGTCTCAACTTATGAACTGAAAAGATTAATGCCAGGAAGCACTTCTCAATACTTGAATACCAGGTTTCTGCTTCAAGCATAGTTCAACTAAGATAGTATAGGCTATTTTCATTCCCAGCATCATTCTTTTGAGCAAGAAAGGCACCCAATGACCACTCTAGAGCTGTCATGTAGAGGATAAGTGGTCTTCCTTCAACAGGTGGCATGAGTATCGGTGGACTCAAGAAGTATTTCTTGAGAATATCGAATGCTTCTTGACATTATTCAGTCCACTAGTAAGTGACTCCCTTCTTCATCAATTTGGTAAAGGGTAAACTTTTCCCTACCAAATTGGCGATGAAATGCCGAATATAGGCTAAGTGTCCTTGAAGTATTCTTAATTCTTTTAAATTTTGAGGAGGTGACATACCAAGGATTGACTTGGTCTTCTCAGGATCGACTTCAATACCATGATGGCGTACAACAAAGCCGAGAAATTTTCCTGAGGTTACCCCAAAAGCACATTTTAAGGGGTTCATCTTCAAATTATGTTGTCGAAGCTTGCAGAACATGACTTCCAAATCAGCCAAGTGATTATAACGTTGTTTGGATTTAACCACCAAATCGTCTACATAGCATTCAAAAAAACTTCCCTAATAAGGGTTTGAAGATATGATGCATGGCATACTGATATGTTGCACCTGCATTCTTTAAGCCAAAGGGAATTACCCAGTAACAAAGCACACCCTCAGGGGCTCTAAAGGCTGTGGATTCCTCATCTTCTCAGGCCATTCGGATCTGATTATAACCAGAATATCCATCCATGAATGAAAGTGCTTCATAGCCAGTTGTTGCATCAATTAAAAGTTCTGTAATCAAAACTGGGAAATCATCTTTAGGAAAATGCCGATTAAGATCTCTGAAATCGATGCAAACTCTAATTTGTCTGTTATTCTTCTTTATAGGGACAATATTAGCCAACCAATTGGGATAATAAACTTCTCGGATGAATTTACCTTTGATAAGCTTATCCACTTCAGCTTCAATTTTAGAAGCATAAGTTGGGTGTGTTCTTCTCGCGGCTTGTTTAAATCCTCAATGTCCTTATGGTAAACCCAAATGATGAGTAGCAACATCAGGATCATGCCTGGGAATTTTTGTATAGTTCCAAGAAAAAATATCTCTATTTCACTTTATAAAATAAATATACATCTCTTGCTCTTCAAGGGTCATGGCCACACTGATTAAAGTGGGGCGTGGATCTTCCTTTGTACCCAGATTTATTTCTCTGAGTTCATCCACAGTGGTAGAGATACCCTCTTCAAATGCTGGAGGAGAATCTCTAAGATCTTCCTCTTCTTCTTCATCATGTGTTATTTCTTCCGTTTCTACTTGCATATTAGATCACAAAGCAGAATTTTCATGATCATAAGAGATGTAAAAATTTTCACATTTTAAAGAGGAAGTTTCCATTTTGACCCTATTGATGATGAAGAGATCTCTTTGGGTAATA
Source organism: Viscum album (assembly GCA_963277665.1). Taxonomy (NCBI): domain Eukaryota; kingdom Viridiplantae; phylum Streptophyta; class Magnoliopsida; order Santalales; family Viscaceae; genus Viscum; species Viscum album. The sequence continues at coordinate 19,375 of CAUJRU010003139.1, forward strand.
AATAGGAAATGATGGATTGAGAATCGGCATCATTGTTCACCTCTAATATTTCTATAACTCCTTTTGGCCTAATTGTAGAAGTATAGACTTGTTGGATTTCAGCAGATGAAATGAAGATGTCACCATTTGTGCTTTCATTAATGCTTGGTGGGTTACAAATATCTCCCATGTTGTCTGGCTCGATTGTCGTAATTGACAATACGAATCTTTCCATAAGAGTATTTTTATTTGAGTATACCTTGTCAATTTGACTAATAGGCAACACATAATTTGTACTCACATGTGTAAATGGATTTACTAGAATCTTCTCCAAACCATATGGAGCATTAACTTTGGTAATTTCTTTTGTTGTGGATTTCTCCTTTCCCTTCATGTGATAGAATTCCGCCTCAATGTATCGAGACTCACATGTCTTGAATGGGGCCTTATCACCATATAATGTTCCAACTTGACCATTGAAATAGTGTTTGAGACATTGATGGTATGATGAAGGGATAGCCACATGCTGATGTAGCCAGGGTCTTCCAAGAAAGACGTTGAAAGTTGAGTCTTGATCAACAATCATGAAATCTGAATTGGATACAAGATCTCCAAACTGAGTTCTGAGTGTAACTTCACCCAGTGGTTCTTGTTCATTTTTATCATATCCTTGTAACATCATGGTAGAAGGAGATAAATCAGATTATGTGAGGCCCAATCGACGAAGTGTACGAATGGGCATGAGGTTTACTCCTGAACCATTGTCAATGAAAGCTCTTTGGACGTCTTCACCATTGACCTTGCCAGATAAATACAAAGGTCTGATATGCCCATGCACAACATCATCTTCATCTTTATCAGTAAAAGATATTATTGCATGGCATTCTGCAGGATTATTCTCTATGTGATAGACTTCAGTTGCAGCAATTTCAGTTTCAAACTCCTGAGGACTTGACAAAGCCTCAACGAGTGCTTCCCAAAGATCTTTTGAAAGATTCAAAGCATCCAAAATTGATAACTTGGTTGGTATTTGGGCCAAGTGTTTCAATATATCATACTTTTGATCTAGAGGTCTGCGTTTCCCAAAAAGAATATATGGTTTAGCAGGTACCTTGGAAGCAGATGCTTTGGAAGTTGATTCATCTTGTATTGGGATAGGAGTTGGTGACATCCTTGGTTTTGGAAGATTAGACCGATTAGATCCATTTACTTGCTGAGAGGAAGAATATAGAACCTTCAATCGGTCTTCCAAAATAAATGTGCCATGACTGAATTTGCTATTGGTATAAGAACTTGCTTGTTCTTGCTGAGCTCGCTGAAGGGCTCTACCACGAGTTTCTGCTGCATACATAGTTCTAGTAGGGGTAGAATTAGGGTAATGGCTTATGAAAGATCCATGTCTTCCCCTGTATCCTGAACCTCTGAAACTTCCTCTAATTCCCTTGTTTGATACAGGGAATTCAGGCTCATAAAAATTGAAACTGCGACTGGCATATGGATCTGTTAATTGAATCATATTAACAGAACCAAAGATTAACTCTTCATCTGATGAAGACTCTACCTAATTAGCCTGTTTAGGCTGTGCCGTTTGGTGGGGTGGTGCCCATGGCTTTATAGTAGATGGCATGAAGACTGCCAGAGTCAAATACAACTTAGGTTTTGACACATACTCATCTTCTTCTGATTCTTTTTTCTTCTTTGAATTATGTCGTTTCTTTGAGGACTTTCCTTCTGACAAAGATGGTTTTGCCGCAACATTCATGGTAGAAGACACAATTGGTTTCTTTAATTTTGTTCTGAAAATATCATGAGTTCGATTGATTGTCTTTCTGACCATCCAATCATCATACTTCTGTGCATTTTTTCTTTTGACTTCTTTCCATTCACCTTCCTCCTCTAGAACTATAGCAGTAACACATGCTACCTGAGCTGAAGAACCTTTCAATTTGACTTTTCCTGAGTCGACCATCTTTTTCAGTAGGTCTTTGAAGAAAAAACACTCCTGGATGGGATGACCCAATATTTTATGAAAGGGGAAATAATTGGGACGGTCTTCATCTCCTTCCTTGTTTGGCCTTTTGGGCCTTGGCAATTGAATCAGATTATTTTCCAGAGCCGAAATGAAGTAACTAAGAACTTGTTCATTTTGGAAAGAGTATGTTTTTCTCTTCAAATCCTCAAATTGTTTTCGTCTTTGATCTCTTTGATCATCTGGATGAAACGACATTTGTTCTTGGTGCTCAGGAGGTGGAGCCCTTCGCGAAGATGAAGGTTTTGGAGTAGAAACAGGTACAGGCGCTTGTTTAAGCATAACTTTATCATTTTCTGCTTTACCCATTCTCTTTCCTAGAGCTTATGGAATTACACGAGATTTAGCCTTAGCTTATATAAGGGAATCTTCAATCGGCTGAGCGATTGAAGTAAGGTCTCGAAACCCTCCTCTGTATTTCACAGGGATTAATGGCGTGCATAATTCGTCACGCATATTTTCCACACAGATTGGGAAAAATTATTCTTGAGGGAGTGCTAAAATCAAGGAATATGTTAATCCCTTACAGCGAGCAATGAAACCAGAGACTCTTTCATTGTCCCTTTGCTTACAATTTGTAAGATCGAAAACTATTGTCTTTGGCAAAGTTGAGCTAAACTGAAGGAGGAATTTTTGGCGAAGATCCTCCCATCTAGTAATTGACTGTGATTGCAAGCTTTTATACCAAACAAAAGCTGGTCCTTGCAAGGTTCGCATGAAGCATCTGAGTTTCACTGCTTCTTGTTGATCCAGAGTTCCCATAATTGGATCGCAATAAGACACGTAATGCGTCAAATGCTGTTCAGGATCACCTGATCCATTGAAAATAGGGAATACAGGATTCCGAAAACTGGAAGGAGGAGAAATTTAATCTACCCATTCAGGGTAAACTTTCTTTTCTGGTTGAACTTGCGCACGTTTCCCTTCCATAGTTTATAACTGAGCTGTTAATGACTCAATAGTAGTTATTATCTTTTGAGAAACATCTGGTTGAACCTGGACTTGGGTAGGTGCAATGACTGGAGCTTGGAAAGATGTGTCGAATGGTGCTGCAACTGATGGGAGCACTGCCGACTGTTGTTGCACTTGACCCATAGGATTAGACCTGTAAGGGTTTACTGCTAGAGGAGTATATTCCTGATCAATCTCAGTAGCTGCAACAAATTCCCTTGGCTGACTGACTCCAGCACACTCACGAAGAAGACTACCCTGAAGTAGTTCTGCATTCAACCTCCTTAATTCCTTCATTTCTTCCTCCTGTTGTGTAAACCTTTGCTCTAGTGAGAGCGATTGACCTTCTCCAGAGGAAGGATATGTAACCTGGTTCTTTCCCTTCCCTTTGTTGGATCCTTTTCAGAGAGGGGGAAGTGGGTTACTCGAAGGATTACCTAGGTTCTGAGTAATCATTTGACTTCGTGTACACACACCTTCTTCATTTGTGTCGGTGTGTATATCTTCTTGAGCAGGAACCTCTTCATCTGGGTCCCCTGAGTGAGCCTCATTTGGTGGATCAGCAACAACGACATTGATGACATTGATTGATGCAAACTCATCGCATCCCTTCTATCAGCATTTCTGTGATATTGTTTTCTTCCATGTCTTTGATGATACATTGCCTTTTGTTGATTCAATCCCTCAGGAACTTCTCGACGAACCGTAATTTGGAGGGAATCTTCTGATAATTTGGCTCTTAGTTGCTCTTGAGGTTTCTTCCCCAATCGAGAAAAGACATACTTTCTCTGAGGAGGGGATTGATGATTTGAAAAAGTCCCCAGTCCAGTGGACTGGGGCTATTCCAGTTGTTCCCGCTCAACTCCTTGGAACCTATTTGTTGATTCTGAGGGTTGGTTTAAAAGAGTCCCCAGTCTGGTGAGCTGGGGTGGTTCTTGACATGCTATGTCTGAGAATTTCTTGAAAGTCCTCTTAATCTTACAAACCTTAGTCCAGAAATTAGCTGGATGCATTAACCTGTATCCACTTTTATCACCCGGTTCAAAAGACCGTTGGATGATTTTTGACACTTCTGTCACTTGGTGATGTGATTACTCCAAACGAGAGGCCTGTTTTGTAACGCCCCGACCCCAGCTACCCAGAGTCGGTGCATTACTTCGTAACATTGGCATGATCACAAAAGATCAAGTCTCGAAAGACCGATTAGTTTAGTAGCCTTGGAAACACTAGATACATTCGTAAACGTTACATTACATCATAAAGTGAAAAACTACAATAACAAAGTCTCCATAGTCCACACTCATATCCTCTTCTGACTATCCCTGCAGGTCATTCATAAAATACTTCTTCACATCCTGGAAAATATTAAAACATTGAAAGGGGTGAGCTCAGATGCTCAGTAAGGATAACAATATTGCGGAAGCTTTCATAAATAAACATAAACATTTAAGGCAATGTATAACTAAAACAAAAGCCTTTTTAAACTTGAACATCAACATAATATGGCAAAAGTAAAATGAGATAATGCCATTTACTTCTTCACATGGATATTCTACTGGTCGAATAATCACATGCAATATCAATAACCACTTTCATAATGAGGGAATGTATAATGCCGGACATTCTGAAACATTTTGTCAAGGCCTCGGCCAAGACGTCTAAAATGATTAAGGCCTCGGCCAAAACCATAAATCAAATTGGGAAAGGGCCTCGGCCAATTCCACGTCTAGTTGTCTCATGAGACCTACCGATGCATCGAGGAGCTATTGCGAGCTCCACCCGTCACTTATTAAGTCCAATACATTCCTCATATGAATAGGTTTAAACATATCATAAACCATAACATAATCATATCACATAAAACATGCATAAAGGAAACATAACATTTCCACATTTCAATCACAAGATATCAATACAACACATTGTTATAATAAAAACGCTTTCAAAACCATTTTCAATACCAAAATAAAAGAAAGTTAAAACTTTGTATTTATTTTTCATTAAAAAAAAGATGGCTTATAGAGGAAGCCGAAACTCAAATAATGGTCACGGCGGCGGAGAAGTCGTTGTCGCCGCATAAGTACGGAAAGAAAAACATTCCCTTTTGTCGTTTAGCAAAACTCTTTGTATAAAAAGATTCCTTTTGAATAACCGTAAAAGTCAAAGGGGTTTTTACACCGTATAAAAGAAAATTGTGTATAAAACCAAATATGCCTCAATGAAAGGGGATTGAGACGAAGTCCTTAAAAAGATCATTTTTAAAATAAAATAGATCTATTATGTGTATTCACTATAGGTACACATGAAGAAAGTAAAAAATACAAGATAGGACATAATAATATCATGACATAATTTGAAAGTAGGAGATTAACCCAAAGAATGGAAATTGGGTTAAGAAGTTCCCTTACAAATAAAATAGATCTATTAGGTGTATTCACTATAGATACACATAAATAAAGTACAAATACAAGATAGTACATAATAATATCATGAAGTAATTTGAAAGTAGGAGATTAACCCAAAGAATGGAAATTGGGTTAAGAAGTTCCCTTACAAAGAGCATTTTTAAAATAAAATAGATCTATTATGTGTATTCACTACAAGTACACATAAATAATGTACAAATACAGGATATGACATAATAATATCATGACATAATTTGAAAGTAGGATATTAACCCAAAGAACGAAAATTGGGTTAAGAAGTTCCCTTACCTCGTGTCTGACTTGACTCAACCGTTCTTTAACCTCCTGAATAATAAACTAGAGTTAATATATACCTTATTAAGAACCATTTTCAATTTCATTATCCTTATTATATCACTTATTACAATGATATGAACATTATATAATTATTTAAGTTAATAACGGTCGTTTTGTCGATCTTTGGTACTTGAGTCAACAATAAGCTTCTTATAATTACAAGTTGTTTATGTGGTGAAATATCCATTATATCCAGAATTATATTCATGATTTAGATGTCATATATATATTATATATCCAGTATATACATTCATTTATAATATTACGTAACATTTAGAGGTGAGAAATGAAATGCACCGTTCATGGAGACGGTAAGCCGTACGTACGCATGAACGCTACTTTCATTTCAATTTCATATTTAATGGAACTAAATCATAATGATATAAATGTATAATATAATTCCAGTATAATATAGTGTATAATACCATTTACTCCATCCTTTATACATCCCACATATGGCATTAACGATTCAAATCACTTTGAGGGGGCGGTAGTCCGCACTTCCTAAAATGAAATTATCGCGTTTTACCCATAATGGAAATCATAAAGTAAGCCATAAATGAGAAATACAGAAGCATAAGTAAAACATAAACACATTATATATCATATATAAATATAGTGACATCTTAATGGCCACCTTTGAAGGTGTTATATGAGTGTTGAACAATCATCATTTCGTGAGGCAGAAATTCGCCATCCACAGAAACCGTATGTTATTTAACCATTAGATGTAGGTGTGTGTAAGTGTATCTCGAATCCTTCTTATAAAAACATCCTAGTATATTGAGGATACTGGTTTTGTCACAAAATAAATGAATAAAAAGAGTTTAGGGGGTTGGAGAAGAAAAATAAAACAAAACAACATTAGAAAAGACATTACCTCAAAATCGGGTAACTCTTTTTGATTTGAGCCAAAGGCTTCCTTGGGAAGAGTTCTGCCCAATTTGAGGCTTCTATGAGTAAGGGAGGAATGTTGGGAGAGTATTTGGGCAGAGGTTGGCCGAGCCAAATGGCTTGAAAGTGTAAATGAGGTGGGAGAGGTGGGGGCCTTTTATAAGTGGAGAGGAGGGGCACTTTTGGAAAGATTGAAATGTTACATTATTTCACAATGCTTTTCGGATTCTAAAGGTCCCACACTTATATAATTCGAGGCTAAGGTGATAAGGGTTCGAAATATCCTCATCCAATTGGCTTTGGACAAGTGTAAGCCTTGGATGTTGCATTATCTTCCCATTTTATTTAAATCATTAAATAATGAGGTCATCGCTGCATCATAATGATGTCATAAATAATTTAATTTATTTAATGTCTAAAAATTATAAAAAAAATACTATGATGTAGGAAATCGTTTTAGCTTTCTAATGAATATTTAGAGTCAAAATTTGGACTTTTGTAACCCCACTTAAAAACTATTTTAGTAAAACAACTCATGTTTGTGTCAATTTAATTTTAACATTAAATAAATATATATTAATGTCATTTTCCAACTAAAGTGGCTCCATGGGGTCCCCAAGTTGACCCATGGGTTGTCTTGGTCGGCCATGACTCATCCAATAGGAGTAGGACAAGTGTCAAGCTCATATAATATTATTAAAACATTGTTTTTACCTTAAACTACACTAATTACCTCTAATCGCGTTTAAGAACTTAAAAGTTACTATTCACCAAAAAATTATTTTAATCTTATTGAACCACATTTTACTTCTTAATGACAACCATGTATGTCGGATTTTTGAAAATCAAATCACAGAAGTGGTAATATTTCATTTAAACGAAAAATCAGTTATTTAACTACCACTTAGTGGTTTCACTATTCATCAAAAATTGAAGTTTTTCAGAAAAAGGCCAAAATTTCACCCTAAGCTATAATTGATATTACGAATTCAAAAATGATGTCTATTTTAAAAAATTCCAAACATATTAGTTGCATTAATTAATTTTATAATTAATTCCCGCTGTCACAACAAATAGCGTGTTTTTAAGAAACAATTTATATCAAAAGATTGGCAATTGTTTATGTCCAATTTCAATGTTAAATTAATTCTAATGACCACCATTGGATAAAATGGTAAAAATATATTCTAATTATACTCTAAAACCAATCAATAGTATAATTTATCACTATGAATTATTTTGATTAAAAAAGTTGTTTTAAGTATTTTTCACTATTCATAAAAAATTAGAAGTTCTCAGAAAAATACCAAAAATTCAACATAGGCTAATTTCGATATTACGAATACAAAAATGAAGTCCATTTTGAAATATAAAATTTCTATAATTTTAAAAAGTGGTTATTACTATTCATAACGGCTATTTTGATTAGTTGCGGTGTGTTAGAACTCGAACTTGCGTACAATGCAAGCTATTGCATTATTGAATGAGAAGCGTATCGTGGAAGCTCTGGGTGTTACATTCTCCCCTCCTTCAATAAATTGCGTCCTCGCAATTTGAAATTTTTCTTTGATAATAAAAGGCTGAAAATAGAAAATACCTTTGTGGAAAACCCACATCGGAAATAAGATTAATAAAATTTAGCCTTAATAAGAGGGAAAGGGAAATGAACAAGTCACCACCCAATTATGATCTCGATTAGGAGAACATTGGTGGCAATTAGAGACATATAATTAGAGGAAAAACGTAAATATTTGTAGGGAGCGATTGGGGTCATCAATCACAATCAACTGTCAAATTGAGGGCCTCAAAGCCTTCAATCTATGTTGATTTAAAATATCATCAGTTCAACAAGACATAAGGTATTAGGATAACATATTTTTTGTTTTAATATCCCTTTACTAAAGTTTAAGAATTAATTTATTCATTGAATAAGAGATAGGTATATATATATTTATGCTTGACAATTAGTGTTTCAACCTTCAACTCATCTTTCACTCAAAAAGATAATAGAACTCAAAAATATTATTATTATCCTAATTGTATAAGGTTCCAAATGTTAACACATACCATTTAGATTAGTAAAATTATATTGTAATATCCAGGGAATTCCTGTAGGCTAGTGGTAGGAAATAAAGGCCTGTCGCACTATGATTGTGGGTTCGATTCCTCCAGCTTTGTCCGACGCGACGGGTTATGCCCCACCCTGCATGTTGTCCTATAGTATCATAATATTCCAAAAATAATCTTCATAAATTTTTTAGCCTTAAACAATACTATCCAAAGTTCAACTTAATCCATTCCAACCTTAATAGTTATCCAAAATACCTCCGTCCAGACTTTCTCTAAAAGGTCTCTAAATTCCAAAATCAATTTATCAGATTCCCAAAACAAAGAAAAGTTTCTCTTATTGTCACATACTAAAAATATGATTACCTTAATCATATTAAAACCTTACTGAAATCAAAAAGTACTGCAGTACAATCCATATATATATATTACATTATTCTTATAACCAGAATATAATCCTTGAGTCCAAAAGCACCAATACATTAGTTATTCTGCTTCAACTGTAGTAACAGCATAAGATTGTCCTTGATCCCTTGGCCTTTTCTGAGGTAAGTTTCCCTGACGCTTAGGACATTCATTTGCATAATGACCCATTTCTTTACAATTGTAGCATTCAACTTTGACAGCCTCTTTCTTTCCCTTGCAATCACGAGCCTGGTGACCCTTTTCTCCACATTTATAACAAACTCCCATTCCTTTTAGGCAAGTACCAGGGTGATTCTTCCCACAATTATCACATAATGGAAAATCCTTCTTTCCCTTTTTCCCTTTATTTGTCTCTTGTTCCACCGTTCTCTTCTTCTCTTGCTTTACTTTGTTGTCATAAGACTTAGAGAATTCCTTTTCTGTCTTGATAGCACACGAGACAATATCTTCGTATGATGAAAAGGATTGTGATACCAAAGCTTGACGGAGAAATGGTTTTAACCCATCAAAGAAACAATCAATCTTACTCCTTGGGTTACGTATGTAATCTGCAGCATACCTTGCTAACCTTGTAAAGTTAGCCTCATACTTTGCGACATTCTCATCCTCCTTCTGCCTCAGACTCAGAAATTGTCTTTCCATATCTGCTCGATGGTCATGAGGAAAGTATTTTTCTAAGAAAAGCTCTTTGAACTCCCTCCATTCCATATTCGATACGTCATCATCTTCCTTTGTGTTTCGAATCAGTGACCACCACTGATCGGCATCTCCAGTGAGGCGGTAAACTGCCATGACAACCTTCTCCCTTTCACTACTCCCCAAAGCCTGAAATATTTTCTCTAGGGAATTTATCCATTGCTCGGATACTAAGGGATTTGTACTCCCATTAAAGGTTGGTGGTTGTTGCCTCATGAAATGATCTAGCATTGATCCTCCACGTTGCGGATCAGGGTGCTCCATACGAGTAAGGTTATTATTCATAACCTGAGTGAGTTGTCCCAGTATGGTAATAAGTTGATCAGCACCAGTTGTATCTCCAGATCCACAATAATTATCTTGATCAGGAGGGCAATCCCTACACGGAGTTCGTGCATTGATACAGTTTCCATTCCTTCCATTAGGCGCCATTTCTAAACAATGGCATAAACTAGATTAGTTTATGAATCAAAATACATAATTCCATACTTATAAAACACTTAACATAAATTGAACTATTTATGGATATAATCCATAATCATAAAAAGAAATGTTTTCTTTGAGAAAGTATATACTCATAACCCTTCATAGTGGTTTGTAAATAAAATGAGAATTATCCTAAGCATATCCCCCGGGAGTGTCGTAACCAAGAGTGCAGCAAGGCCCGTTGTCGTGCACCAGTTCCCGTTCGAGTCTAGCTCAAAGCGGTGTTTTCGGGTTTTACCCCTAGGTACATCTGTGCCAGAGCCGCCTCTACCTGCTCGTATCCAGACAGGGATGTATTTCTCGGAAAAGTCATAACATCTCTATAATACCAAAATTCTAGGAAGTTCTTCTATACTAATCCTCAAAGTCTATCTTTGGGCTATGTGCTCTAATCAGAGTTTATCTAAATCTAGCTTCCAAGGTTAGTACTAAACTTCCTCTGATACCAACTGTAACGCCCCAACCCCAGCTACCCAGAGTCGGTGCATTACTTCGTAACATTGGCATGATCACAAAAGATCATGTCTCGAAAGACCGATTAGTTTAGTAGCCTTGGAAACACTAGATACATTCGTAAACGTTACATTACATCATAAAGTGAAAAACTACAATAACAAAGTCTCCATAGTCCACACTCATATCCTCTTCTGACTATCCCTGCAGGTCATTCATAAAATACTTCTTCACATCCTGGAAAATATTAAAACATTGAAAGGGGTGAGCTCAGATGCTCAGTAAGGATAACAATATTGCGGAAGCTTTCATAAATAAACATAAACATTTAAGGCAATGTATAACTAAAACAAAAGCCTTTTTAAACTTGAACATCAACATAATATGGCAAAAGTAAAATGAGATAATGCCATTTACTTCTTCACATGGATATTCTACTGGTCGAATAATCACATGCAATATCAATAACCACTTTCATAATGAGGGAATGTATAATGCCGGACATTCTGAAACATTTTGTCAAGGCCTCGGCCAAGACGTCTAAAATGATTAAGGCCTCGGCCAAAACCATAAATCAAATTGGGAAAGGGCCTCGGCCAATTCCACGTCTAGTTGTCTCATGAGACCTACCGATGCATCGAGGAGCTATTGCGGGCTCCACCCGTCACTTATTAAGTCCAATACATTCCTCATATGAATAGGTTTAAACATATCATAAACCATAACATAATCATATCACATAAAACATGCATAAAGGAAACATAACATTTCCACATTTCAATCACAAGATATCAATACAACACATTGTTATAATAAAAACGCTTTCAAAACCATTTTCAATACCAAAATAAAAGAAAGTTAAAACTTTGTATTTATTTTTCATTAAAAAAAGATGGCTTATAGAGGAAGCCGAAACTCAAATAATGGTCACGGCGGCGGAGAAGTCGTTGTCGCCGCATAAGTACGGAAAGAAAAACATTCCCTTTTGTCGTTTAGCAAAACTCTTTGTATAAAAAGATTCCTTTTGAATAACTGTAAAAGTCAAAGGGGTTTATACACCGTATAAAAGAAAATTGTGTATAAAACCAAATATGCCTCAATGAAAGGGGATTGAGACGAAGTCCTTAAAAAGATCATTTTTAAAATAAAATAGATCTATTATGTGTATTCACTATAGGTACACATGAAGAAAGTAAAAAATACAAGATAGGACATAATAATATCATGACATAATTTGAAAGTAGGAGATTAACCCAAAGAATGGAAATTGGGTTAAGAAGTTCCCTTACAAATAAAATAGATCTATTAGGTGTATTCACTATAGATACACATAAAGAAAGTACAAATACAAGATAGTACATAATAATATCATGAAGTAATTTGAAAGTAGGAGATTAACCCAAAGAATGGAAATTGGGTTAAGAAGTTCCCTTACAAAGAGCATTTTTAAAATAAAATAGATCTATTATGTGTATTCACTACAAGTACACATAAATAATGTACAAATACAGGATATGACATAATAATATCATGACATAATTTGAAAGTAGGATATTAACCCAAAGAACGAAAATTGGGTTAAGAAGTTCCCTTACCTCGTGTCTGACTTGACTCAACCGTTCTTTAACCTCCTGAATAATAAACTAGAGTTAATATATACCTTATTAAGAACCATTTTCAATTTCATTATCCTTATTATATCACTTATTACAATGATATGAACATTATATAATTATTTAAGTTAATAACGGTCGTTTTGTCGATCTTTGGTACTTGAGTCAACAATAAGCTTCTTATAATTACAAGTTGTTTATGTGGTGAAATATCCATTATATCCAGAATTATATTCATGATTTAGATGTCATATATATATTATATATCCAGTATATACATTCATTTATAATATTACGTAACATTTAGAGGTGAGAAATGAAATGCACCGTTCATGGAGACGGTAAGCCGTACGTACGCATGAACGCTACTTTCATTTCAATTTCATATTTAATGGAACTAAATCATAATGATATAAATGTATAATATAATTCCAGTATAATATAGTGTATAATACCATTTACTCCATCCTTTATACATCCCACATATGGCATTAACGATTCAAATCACTTTGAGGGGGCGGTAGTCCGCACTTCCTAAAATGAAATTATCGCGTTTTACCCATAATGGAAATCATAAAGTAAGCCATAAATGAGAAATACAGAAGCATAAGTAAAACATAAACACATTATATATCATATATAAATATAGTGACATCTTAATGGCCACCTTTGAAGGTGTTATATGAGTGTTGAACAATCATCGTTTCGTGAGGCAGAAATTCGCTATCCACAGAAACCGTATGTTCTTTAACCATTAGATGTAGGTGTGTGTAAGTGTAGCTCGAATCCTTCTTATAAAAACATCCTAGTATATTGAGGATACTGGTGTTGTAACAAAATAAATGAATAAAAAGATTTTAGGGGGTTGGAGAATAAAAATAAAACAAAACAACATTAGAAAAGACATTACCTCAAAATCGGGTAACTCTTTTTGATTTGAGCCAAAGGCTTCCTTGGGAAGAGTTCTGCCCAATGTGAGGCTTCTATGAGTAAGGGAGGAATGTTGGGAGAGTATTTGGGCAGAGGTTGGCTGAGCCAAATGGCTTGAAAGTGTAAATGACGTGGGAGAGGTAGGGGCCTTTTATAAGTGGAGAGGAGGGGCACTTTTGGAAAGATTGAAATGTTACATTATTTCACAATGCTTTTCGGATTCTAAAGGTCCCACACTTATATAATTAGAGGCTAAGGTGATAAGGGTTCGAAATATCCTCATCCAATTGGCTTTGGACAAGTGTAAGCCTTGGATGTTGCATTATCTTCCCATTTTATTTAAATCATTAAATAATGAGGTCATCGCTGCATCATAATGATGTCATAAATAATTTAATTTATTTAATGTCTAAAAATTATAAAAAAAATACTATGATGTAGGAAATCTTTTTAGATTTCTAATGAATATTTATAGTCAAAATTTGGACTTTTGTAACCCCACTTAAAAACTATTTTAGTAAAACAACTCATGTTTGTGTCAATTTAATTTTAACATTAAATAAATATATATTAATGTCATTTTCCAACTAAAGTGGCTCCATGGGGTCCCCAAGTTGACCCATGGGTTGTCTTGGTCGGCCATGACTCATCCAATAGGAGTAGGACAAGTGTCAAGCTCATATAATATTATTAAAACATTGTTTTTACCTTAAACTACACTAATTACCTCTAATCGCGTTTAAGAACTTAAAAGTTACTATTCACCAAAAAATTATTTTAATCTTATTGAACCACATTTTACTTCTTAATGACAACCATGTATGTCGGATTTTTGAAAATCAAATCACAGAAGTGGTAATATTTCATTTAAACGAAAAATCAGTTATTTAACTACCACTTAGTGGTTTCACTATTCATCAAAAATTGAAGTTTTTCAGAAAAGGCCAAAATTTCACCCTAAGCTATAATTGATATTACGAATTCAAAAATGATGTCTATTTTAAAAAATTCCAAACATATTAGTTGCATTAATTAATTTTATAATTAATTCCCGCTGTCACAACAAATAGCGTGTTTTTAAGAAACAATTTATATCAAAAGATTGACAATTGTTTATGTCCAATTTCAATGTTAAATTAATTCTAATGACCACCATTGGATAAAATGGTAAAAATATATTCTAATTATACACTAAAACCACTCAATAGTATAATTTATCACTATGAATTATTTTGATTAAAAAAGTTGTTTTAAGTATTTTTCACTATTCATAAAAAATTAGAAGTTCTCAGAAAAATACCAAAAATTCAACATAGGCTAATTTCGATATTACGAATACAAAAATGAAGTCCATTTTGAAATATAAAATTTCTATAATTTTAAAAAGTGGTTATTACTATTCATAACGGCTATTTTGATTAGTTGCGGTGTGTTAGAACTCGAACTTGCGTACAATGCAAGCTATTGCATTATTGAATGAGAAGCGTATCGTGGAAGCTCGGGGTGTTACATGTTTAATATTCTCGTTTGCTTGATGCAAGAGCAATTCAATAACTTGTTCTCTTTATTATTTATTTTGAGAGGAACTAGTTGAAGCCTGTTCTTGGGAAAGATTTTGATTACAAACAAAGCCCATTGACTGTGGCCGGTTATGGGCAATAACATTGCATGAGACCATTTTCGGCGGGCTTTGTTGACTGGAGAGCACTATGAAATGCAGTGCTCCATGAACACCCCATCCTTTGACACGAATACTAGATGGGGAATTGGAAATTAAATGACGCAATCTTCTTAGTGTGTCAAGGCATGAATGTTGAAGGGCTCCCTTCTGCTTTTCAGCCTTCGGATATCGAGAGACTGATAGAGACGCCAAATCAATCTGACGTTGTAACCCTTATATTATCTTAAGATGATTTTCATATTCATCATAAGATAATAGTTTCTTTTTCAACTGACAAAGAGTTTTCCATATGTTGAGATGAATATCATGAATTTCATCTTCCGTCAACATTTCTGCAATATTATACAGAGATTCAGTCAGAGGACAAAACATAACTATCACTTCACCTTTTACCAGTTGTTTTGTTATGTTCATCATTTCCTCTTTGTCATTTGATGAAGATTCTTCTACCTGATTTGACTAGAGTTAGTGTTTCCTTGTTTCTTCATTGGATTCAACAGGATTGGTAGAGAAATCATTAATCAAACTAGAAGATGCATGACTTAGGGGTGGTTCGGAGAATGACCTACACACTGGGATATCTTCTAATTGAGAAATTATTTCACCTGCTAGCGATGAAGCTTCAGACATGACTGGTTTCGCATTTTCAAGTGCCTCAAGATAAGAGGGCTTTCTCGGCACTACATTGTCCACTGGAGCATTTTCCGGGCAATGTGCATCATTACTGCGGAGAGGAATTTCGCAGTGAAATTCATCATCATGGGGAGGACCACCATAATGGGTTATAGAAAAAGAAGAGATCTATTTCTCCTTGGTCTTCTGACCACACAGAGGGTTCCTGTGGCTTTCATCTGAAGATGAAACTTCAAGATTGACAGAATTGTCATGAAGAAAGCCTTCACGAGGAAGTGTCTGTTGAAGACCTTCGGAATTAATGTTCCCACTATTGGGAAATGAGAGAGTAGAATCTTAAATTTCAACAAATAATTGTCTGAGGGATTCAAGAACTCCAGCATCAAGCAAGAACTTGTTACAGATTGGCCCTTGATCTCCTGACTGTGCTGGGCAGGTCTTTTTCTTAGACGCCTTCTTACTCACTTTGGAAACTACTTGTTGACGAAAGTGGCTGCTCTGAGTAGGTGTATGTGCCTGATCAGGAAAGATGGCCAGATTAGACTGATGATCTCCACTCAAATCAGGTGTATGTGCCTGACTTGGTTGTCCGTATGATATGGGGGAGTATGCCCCACAACCCTCTTGGACTGGAATAGATGTGTGTGTCTGTTCCGGAGTGAATTGTTGATGTGTCACTCCACTGATAGGGATATATTTATGTGTCTTTCCCTGAGATTCCGATGAAGTTGTTATAATATCTTAGCAGGCATCGAGAATATGAGCAGGGATTTTCTTCTGCTCTTTCACCATTGATAGAATATGCTTGGTGACTTCAGCTGCCAGAACGGGAATATACGTCCATTCCGGGATTGGAGCAGGTGTATCTGCCTGCTTATGTCCTCCTTTTCCTATCAGTGAATCCTGACAGTACTCAAGTGTGGGGGCAGAGAGTTGAATCTGCTTCCTATTTGTTGTCGGGGCTTTTCGACTAACTTCTCGGAACACTACCAAGCGAGACTATTGGTAGGCTTGATTAATACTAGCAGGTGTATATGCCTACTGATTGCACTTCACCAAAAGTGGTTGACGAGATCCATCATATGTAGTTAGACGAGCTTGCTGACTAGCTGATGATGTATAAACAGGTGTATGTTCCTTCCTATAGTACTCCTCCGGAATTGCCTGGCGGGATTGGCGGGATGCTACCAGATGAGTCTGCTGGACATCGAAATTAAAACAGGCAAGTGTATGTGCCCACTCGTTGCTTGCCACCAAGTTAGATTGGTGTACTTCTCCGGAGATGGCAGAGATGAGAACCTGCTCACCGTTGACCGGATTCCGCCTCTGGTGGTTCGTCTTGCCTGCTCGGGTTCGAGGAACCTGAGCCGAACGCCTGGAGTTGGTACCCTCATCATGTTGAGGGCGCACTGCCGCACGAGTCTGACGACGATTGTTGGGGGGGGCCTTCAGGAAGGAATCCTGTCTTCTTATATTAAGGCCTTGAGGGACCTGCTCATTCACTTCCTCAGAATAAGGGAGTGAATGGTGATTGCGTTCTGGGGATAATGACCTGAAACAGTTGGAGACGGTAATCAGCACCGCCTGTTTCTTGATCACTGGTCGTCGTTGTCTGGACGACCGGTGTGAGTTGTTCGCTTGGAGGGCTTGTCGGGTAGCCTCCATAGTTGGGATGGTATCGTGTTGACGGTACTCCTTAACCAGCGCATTTGATACCCAACGTTGAAGACGCTGAGTAGGTGATGTCATCCTCTGAGTGGATGATGATCCAGCATGAATAGCAGCAGTGGCATTTATAGCAGCAGTATTCATAGGTGTGAATTTGAGAGCAGCCATTATGGAAATGCAGAAGATCTTGGAAAAGAGTGCCTGTTTGATATAACAGACGTAATCAAGATAAATTAAGCTACTACATCTTTTGGATGAGCACATATGTTATTGACTGTCTTGTTGGCCCTCTCATTGAGTTTAAATAGGGGCCTAACAAATAGGTAAAACATCATTTTTAATTTGGTTAAGGATTCACGTCAGGTTCACCCTTTTTTGTTTCCCTCGGAATTTGGGGATGACCTCTTGATGGGAGGTTCAAACGTTTCGATCGGTTTCAAACGGGTTTGTTCGTAGAACCGGAAACATCCAATGATTCCACATCCCTTTGGATCTAATTTTCAAATGTAGGCGCTCATTAGTTTGTCGACTGATGAGGCTTAGGAATTTGCATTGGTCGAGAGGATGGGAGGTCAGACTCATCACACCTTTTTGAGGGGAATTATTGTCTATTCTGGGACTCTCTTTATAGATTTAAGTTATGTTCATGAATCCTTATTACATTAACAAGTATAAAATGAGCTTTCCTTTAGATCTTACAATCAATAATAAAATATGTACGAAATTTAGAGAATCTTTTATATGTATTTGAGGTTCTTCATCGATAGAGAATCATCTATATTTATTAACAATTCTTGGTCAATGGTATCCTTCGGCATATTTATATAAAAGTATCTTGGTCATTATGATGACCATGCTGGTTTCAAATCCACTCAGTGGGGCACTTAAAGTTTATTATCATTCAGAAGGACATGGATTATTTCAGAGTTGGGATCGAACCCGCAGATGGGCTAACTATGTATCCTTTGTTTTAGAAAAGGAATCAGAACCCATGTAGTTTGAGTGGCGAGTATGATGTTTATGATTTATGGCTCAAAGAAGGATGTCATAATTACTTTTACCCTCTAAGATCACGTGAGTCATGATCAGTATGAGAAACAAGAGGTATTGGAAAAAATTAGACAATTGGGCCATGAAGGATGCAATCATAAGAAATGATGTGGGACTAATGTATGTATGACTGCCCAAAATAGATGAAGATTAGGATTAACTTCCTAAGAAGAAATCCTAGATCAAGGGTAAATTAGGATTGAGGTTAAAGGAATTATGATTGGGACTTACTCCTGAAAAGGAGGCCCAGGTTAAAGGAATTATGACTGGGAATTACTCCTGAAAAGGAGGCCCAGGTTAAAGGAATTATGACTGGGACTTACTCCTGAAAAGGAGGCCTAGGTTAAAAGAATTATGACTGGGACTTACTCCTGAAAAGGAGGCCCAGGTTATGGGAATTCTGACTGGGACTTACTCCTGAAAAGGAGGCCTAGGTTAAAGGAATTATGACTAGGACTTACTCCGAAAAAGGAGGCCCAGGTTAAAGGAATTATGGCTGGGACTTACTCCTAAAAAGGAGGCACATGTTAAATGAATTATGACTGGGACTTACTCCTGAAGAGGAGGCCCATGTTAAAGGAATTATGACTGGGACTTACTCCTGAAAAGGAGGCCCATGTTAAAGGAATTATGACTGGGACTTACTCCTGAAAAGGATGCCCAGGTTAAAGGAATTATGACTGGGACTTACTCCTGAAAAGGAGGCCCAGGTTAAAGGAATTATGAATGGGACTTACTCCTAAAAAGGAGGCCCAGTATTGGATTCTATCATCTTAAAGGATGAGGTTTAATGAATGAAATCTAAATCTATAGTGACATAAAGATGTGTAAATCACTATGTTTTGAGGGATATTCCACAAAATTCCTTTTAGATAAAGAAGTAAAATCAAGAAATCACGCCATAAATGGATTTGAAGAGTGTCTTGAAGACTAAATCTTGAATAGGAGAGGTGGAATGGCTTAAGAGGGGTAAAATGGGCAAGAAGGGCACCCAAAAAGGCAGGGGCGCGCATGTCCTGGCAGGTGCGCAGGCACTGCATGGGCGCGCAAGTCTTGGTCGCGTAGGTATACCTGCGCGACATGTTGGTTACTTGCGCGGTGTTCACCCAGCAGGGTAATACTTGAGTGACTTTAGGTAAAGGCCTTTAGAATACTCTTGAGGTTCTTCCAAGAGAGGGGCACACATGTTCTTTTGAAGGAGTAAGACGGCACACAAGTGTGGCCATTTCCCTTAAGGGCTGGCCACCTCGGTGCGCATGTGTTGATGAGTTTCAACACTTAGTCCTTCCTCCCCCTCTTTAGATTTTCCGTTCGAGGTAAGAAATTACCTTAGAAGTGTTCCGGAAGCTTTGAGAAGAGACTAGGGCATCGGGAGCTGAAATATGAGTTTCTGGAAAAATTACTCTCTTAATGGGGGGGCCCACAGGGTCTATTTATAGACAGGAGATGACCCCGTGAGGTTATCACTTAGGTCATGCAAGTCACTTGGGCGACCATGAGGAGGCGTGCAAGTCTACTTGTACGACCACTAGGCGGCGCGCAAGTGTACTTGCATGACCACTAGTCGGAATGCAAGTGTACTTGCGCGACCATGAGGGAACTTGCACGACCTATGGGCAATGTTCTCCTTGTTCATCCCTTTGTCGATTTTTTATGTTTCTTCAAAGGATGAATCACTTTGGACTAAGTTATTTCCCTTTTTTAGATGTTAGACTCTGTGATGGAAAGGAGCGTCAACAAAAGTCCCCCCTCAGAGTTGGATCTGGAGAGAAAAGAGGATTTGACTCTGAGGTGAAAAAGAAAAACAAGAAATCTGGCAGTTTAAAGTCATGCATGTCAGATATACAAAGGCTAATGTTTAAGGTTGAAATAGATTTGACCGAAATGGATTATAATTGACTCAATTCCTTGTCAATTCATCTGAAAACATATTACCATACTCAAGTATTAGGGAAAATATGTAAGCTATGACTTAAGAATATTTGAATCTGAGGAATGATATGAAAAAGAGCAAAAATGCATTACAAGAAGTAGTTTTCAAGAATGAAGTTACCATTATTTAAAAAACACGTTAGGGGGTTGAATTATGCAGGGCCACCTAAGGGCATTGGCTGCATAGTTGAATAAAATAACATCTTTTGGCTAACAAGTCTGTTATGTAGACTGTTTATTCAAGGTCGCATATGGGTACGTGCTGCATAGTCAGGAAAAAGAACTCTCAGAAATTTACTTTCCTAATGCTAAAAGCCAGTGAAAGTTTATGGAGATTCAAATCTTAAAAAGTATAGAGTTTGCTGTATGGAAGGAGGTACTTGAATATGGAGAAGATATTTCTAAACAAAATTATCAAAGAACTGGATGAATATCACTCCTACGAAGACCTGACACAAACATAGGGAAGGAGAATATAAACCATAGACTTGAATACTTTTAGATCATGAAAAAGGATATGGGACAAATATGTTAAGGATGGATATTTTTGCAGATCCCTACATACTGTTATTTAAGACAAATAAGAACAAAAGAGGCATTCTTCCCAAGAATGAAGATACCACTATCCAACAAACCCGTTAGGGGGTTGAATTATGCAGGGCCACCTAAGGGCATTGGCTGCATAGTCAAATAATAGTATCTTTTGGCTAACAAGTCTATTATGTAGACTGTTTATGCAAGGCCACCTATGGGCACGTGCTGCATAGTCAGGAAAAAGAACTCTCAGAGGTTTGACATTTTTGTGACTAGAAGTCATGAAAAGGGTTATGAGGATCTGAAAATATTTAAGCTTAGAATTATGACACATAAATATGGGTATTGTTTAATGTATACAGAGATACACAGATCAATGGTAACCATAATCATGTTGTGGCTGGGTCCTGAATTGAAATGTTGGACTTCACTACGTATCCCATAAGGATGAGAATCAAGCCATACCTAGTTCTTAAAATACAGTTTAACGTCATGTGGGATAAAAGGATTAGAGATCTTAGTTTAGGGTCATAGATCTTGGACCATTGTAAGAAATACACAGTGTGTGTTTTCATGGGGACTTTTCAGCCAAGGGACTGAAAGTGGAATTTGGGGTTAGTCCCAAAGACATGGGGATAGATTCGAGGGACACTCGAACATTCCTACGTATCCCATAAGGATGGGAATCAAGCCCACATAGTTCTAGAAATACCCTTTGTACAAATTTGGTTTGTACATGTGAAGGGTGAAAGGTGACTTTAGTACAATGATGGTTTAACCCAAGATAAAAGGTTTGGGTGTTGCCATGTATGCACGTAGTCTTTGAAATGAAACATGATTAAAAAAAATCAATGTAAATAATGGTTCCCTCTCAGGTCTGGGTATCAAAGAATATTATAGTTTATTGTCATACTGGACAAAAGTTTTGTATAGTTTAACGTCGTATAACAAGGACGAAAGTGAACCAATGTAAAGATATTGATTTTAGGGGCGGTTTCACGAATCAACATCATATGAGATGGAGATGAACCAATGTGAAGAGATTGGTTTTGGGCTTGAACCTTGGAAGGTTTCATACATACCCAGCCTAGAAGGCAAGGATCAAAGTCCGTGTAGTTCAATTAAAGAATGAATTAATGATCAAGTTGTTCTTGGGGACAACGACCTAAAAAAATGTTGTTGGGACTTACACATGGTTAGAAGCCCAAAGAGAGTGTTATGGTTGAGGTTTTCTATAAGCTCACATGAGTCATACTTGGTGTGAGAAACAAGAGGTAGCAAGAACCTTAACGATACACAGTTTAACGTCATGTAGGATGTATGAAGGGACTATGCAGTTTAAAGTCTTGCAGTTAGGACTATTGGTGCTGCACAGTTTAGTGTCATGTAGCAGGGACAAAGTATAGTTTAATGTCATGTAGGATGTATCATGGACCTTCTGTACAGTTTAACATCATGTAGTTAGGATGATGGGAATAATAGAGTTTAACGTCATGTTGGACGAAAGGGGGACTGTGCAGTTTAATGTCATGCAGTGAGGACAAAATCGTACACCATTTATCATCATGTTGGACGCATTGGGGATTTTTTCCACAGTTTAGCATCATGTTGGACGAAAGTGAAAATAGTTTAAGGTCATATGCATGGACCGTGGATGGTGCAGTTTAATGTCATGCTGGACAAAAGTGTAGTTTAAGGTCATACAGGACCTTTGATGATTATGTAGTTTAACGTCTTTCTGGACATAAGGGACTTTTATATAGTTTAGCGTCATGTAGTTAGGATGTCACAGTTTAACGTCCTGCTGGACGTAAGGGACTTGAAAATAGTTTAGGGTCATATGCATGGACCGTTGATGATGCAGTTTAAGGTCATACTGGACCTAGTTGCAGTTTAAGGTCATACTGGACCATTTAGGGAACTTTTTCACAGTTTGACGTCGTGTGGGACGAAGTTGCAGTTTAAGGTCATACTGGACCATTGCTGTGTAGTTTAACGTCATATAGTAAGGACAAACTGGTGCTGCACAGTTTAGTGTCATGTTGTAGGGACAAAAGTGCGAATAGTTTAAGGTCATACTGGACCAAGGAGGAGTTTAAGGTCATACTGGACCATTGCTGTATAGTTTAATGTCATATATCAAGGACGAACTGGTGTCGCACAGTTTAGTGTCATGTTGTAGGGACAAAGTAGATACCTTGCAAATAGTTTAGGGTCATATGCATGGACTGTTGATGATGCAGTTTAAGGTCATACTACACCTAGTTGTAGTTTAAGGTCATACAGGACCATTTAGGGAACTTTTTCACAGTTTAACGTCGTGTGGGACAAAGTTGTAGTTTAAGGTCATACTGGACCATTTCTGTATAGTTTAACGTCATATAGCAAGGACTAACTGGTGCTGCACAGTTTAATGTCATGTTGCAGGGACAAAAGTGCAAATAGTTTAAGGTCATACTAGACCAAGGAGGAGTTTAAGGTCATACTGGACCATTGTTGTATAGTTTAACGTCATATAGCAAGGACGAACTGGTGCCACACAGTTTAGTGTCATGTTGCAGGGACAAAAGTACATACTTTGCAGTTTATACAAAATACTTCTTCAAAAATCTGGCATTGGTTGGAGTAGTGATGAATTCTCCATCCATCGAGATTAATGAATAATCTCCATTGGAGTAGACCCTATGTATTGAATAAGGTCCTTCCCATTTTGGTTCAAGTTTGGGAGGTTTCTTTCTTGGTATCATTGGAGTTCTGAGAACTAATACCAATTCTCCTTGAGTGAATTAACAAAGATGAACTTTTTTGTTAAAAGCTTGTGCTATTCGATTCTGATAGACTTCAAAGTGGTGCAAAGTGCACAATCTTTTCTCATCTAACCTTTCCAATTCATTCAATCGCTTTTGAGATTGCTCATATTTATATGACTGATCGCAAATGTCTACTCTGAGTGAGGGTAATTGAACTTCAATTGTCAATACTGCTTCCGTTCCATATACTAATGAATATGGAGTTGATCGCATTGCAGTGCGGGTGGTAATCCGATAAGCCCATAAAGCGTGAAAGAGTTTATCAGGCCATGAATTCTTATCTTTATCCACCATATTTTTCAGTATATTTGAAAGAGTCTTGTTGAAGGCTTCTATCTGGCCATTGGCCTCTGCATGATACTGAGATGAATGGTTGGATTTGATGTTGTATTCTTGATTCAATTTCATCACCTCAGATGAACAGAAATTGGTGCCACTGTCTGTCAATATAGTATGAGGGACACCAAATCTGGTAATGATGTTAGACTTGATGAAACTAACAATGCATCTAGAACTGACTTCCTTGAAGGGTATTGCCTCTGTCTATTTGGAAAAGAAGTCAGTAGCAGTAAGATTGTACTTAAACTTCTTGTCCGTAGCCGAAGGGTAAGGTCCCACCACATCCATTCCCCATGTGGAAAATGGCCATGAGTATTTAGCTGTATGAAGAAACTCTGGAGGTTGATGAATGAATTTGGCATGTACTTGGCATGAATGACACTTCTTTGTGAAATCAACACAATCTCGTATCATTGAAGGCCAAAAGTATCCAAGCCTTCGAATTTGATCAGACAATCTATGTCCAGACTGGTGCGCACCACAGACTCCTACATGCACTTATTTCATGATAGCCATTGTCTCTTCACCATCAATGCATCTGAAGAGAACTCCATCAAAACCACATTTGTAGAGAATTTTATCTAGGTGATCTGGGCTATCATAAAGAGTAAAATTAACCACACGTCGCCGGATTTGTTCTTTCTCGGCTCTATCAGGTGGAAGTGTTCCATTTTGAAGGTATTCCCTGATAGGTGACCTCCATCCCGTTATATGACCATATAGTTCAGGAATGGTACTAATTTCATTAATTTCCTCTGTTCTGATTCGAATATAAGGTGAAATTGCACGACAGTGGGCAATAATGATGGTTGTCTCGTCCCGATTTGGATCTGCCCGAGCTGTGGCTATATTAGCCAGCACATCAGCTTGAGCATTTTGTGATCTTGGGACATAAGAAAATATTGGTTCTGAAGGGAATTCCGCCATTAACTCTCTGACATAATCATAAAAAGGGATTAGTTCTTCTTTTATGATGGAATAATCCCCTTTGACTTGTTTGATTACCAGGTCTGAATCACCCTTCACCTTTAAGTGATTCACTTGTGCTTGAAGCACTAATTCCAAGCCTGAGATAAGAGCTTGGTATTCGGATTCATTATTGGTACCACCTTCCCACAATAAGAAGGAATAAGGTAACACTGCCTATTCTAGAGAAATGAGCACAATTCCTAAGCCAACATTGTTGAATTTAGGATTTTCCATTTTCTTCCCTGTTGGACTTTTGGAAGCACCATCAAAATACATTTCCCATTCTTGACGACTTTCTTGAATAGAGAAGACTTCCTCATCAGGGAGTTCAATATCTGAAGACGTGTTTTCCACTGAAGGGTGTTCAGCCAGGAAATCAACCAGAGCTTGGCCCTTTATCACCTTTTGAGACACATACTGAATGTCGAATTGCTGCAAAATAACTACCCACCTTGCTAGACGTCCTGTAAGCATTGGACGAATAAGGATGAATTTGAGAGGGTTATTGCGAGATACCAATTGGACCTCGTGATGTTGCAGGTAGTGTCTCAACTTCTGAACTGCAAAGATTAATGCCAGGCAGCACTTCTCAATACTTGAATACTGGTTTTTTGCTTCAAGCATAGTTCGACTGAGATAGTAGAGGCTGTTTTCATTCCCAGCATCATTCTTTTGAGCAAGAAAGGCACCCAATGATCGCTCTAGAGCTGTCTCGTAGAGGATAAGTGGTCTTCCTTCAACAGGTGGCATGAGTACCGGTGGACTCAAGAGATATTTCTTGAGAATATCGAATGCTTCTTGACATTCTTCAGTCCACTGGTAAGTGAATCCCTTCTTCATCAATTTGGTAAAGGGTAAACATTTGCCTACCAAATTGGCGATGAAATGCCCAATATAGGCTAAGTGTCCTTGAAGTCCTCTTAATTATTTCAAATTTTGAGGAGGTGACATACCAAGGATTGACTTGGTCTTCTCAGGATCAACTTCAATACCACGATGGTGTACAACAAAGCCAAGAAAGTTTCTTGAGGTTACCCCAAAAGCACATTTTTAGGGGTTCATCTTCAAATTATGTTGTCGAAGCTTGTAGAATATGACTTCCAAATCAGCCAAGTGATTAGAACGTTGTTTGGATTTAACCACCAAATCCTATACATAGCATTCAACAAACTTCCCCAAGAAGGGTTTGAAGATACGGTGCATGGCGCACTGATATGTTGCACCTGCATTCTTTAAGCCAAAGGACTTTACCCGGTAACAAAACACACCCTGAGGGGCTCTAAAGCCTGTGGATTCCTCATCTTATGGGGCCATTCAGATTTAATTATATCCAGAATATACATCCATGAAGGAATGTGCTTCATAGCTAGCTGTTGCATCAATTGAAAGTTCTGTAATCGGAACTAGGAAATCATCTTTAGGACAATGCCGATTAAGATATCTGAAATCGATGCAAACTCTAATTTTTACGTTCTTCTTATTTATAGGGACAATATTAGCCAACCACTTGGGATACTGAACTTCTCTTATGAAGTTATCTTTGATAAGCTTATCCACATCAGCTTCAATTTTAGAAGCATAAGTTGGGTGTGTTCTTCTCGCGGCTTGTTTAAATCCTCGATGTTCTTCTGGTAAACCCAAATGATGAGTAGAAACATCAGGATCAAGCCCAAGAATTTCTGTATAGTTCCAAGAAAAAATATCTCTATTTCTCTTTAGAAAAGAAATATACATCTCTTTCTCTTCAAAGGTCATGGTCGCACTGATTAATGTGGGGCGTGGATCTTCCTTTGTACCCAGATTTATTTCTCTGAGTTCATCCACAGTGGTAGATATACCCTCTTCAAATGCTGGAGGAGCATCTCTGAGATATTCCTCTTCTTCTTCATCATGTGTTATTTCTTCTGTTTCTACTTTCATAGTAGATGAAAAAGCAGAATTTTCATGATTAAAAGAGATGTCAAAATTTGCACATTTTGAAGAGGAAGTTTCCATTTTTGACACTATTGATGATGAAGAGCTTTCATTGGGTAATAAAGAGGAAATGATGGATTGAGAATAAATATCATTGTTCACCTCTAATGTTGCTATAAATCCTTCTGGCCTAATTGGAGAAGTATAGACTTGTTGGATTTCAGCAGATGAAATGAAGACGTCACTATTTGTGCTTTCATTACTGCCTGGTGGGTTACAAATTTATCCCATGTTGTCTGGCTCGATTGCCATAATTGGCGTTACAGATCTTTCCATAAGAGTATTTTGATTTGAGTATACCTTGTCAATTTGACTGATAGGCAACACATAATCTATACTCACATGTGTAAATGGATTTACTGAAATATTCTCCAAACCATATGGAGTATTAACTTTGGTAATTTCCTTTGTTGTGGATTTCTCCTTTCCCTTCATGTGATAGAATTCCACCTCAATGTATTGAGACTCACATGTCTTGAATGGGGCCTTATCACCATATAATGTTCCAACTTGACCATCAAAACAGTATTTGAGACATTGATGGTATGATGAAGGGATAGCCACATGCTGATGTAGCCAGGGTCTTCCAAGCAAGACGTTGAAAGCTGAGTCTTGATCAACAATCATGAAATCTGAATTGGATACAATATCTCCAAACTGAGTTCTGAGTGTAACTTCGCCCAATGGTTCTTGTTCATTTTTATCATATCCTTGTAACATCATGGTAGAAGGAGATAAATCAGATTCTGTGAGGTCCAATCGATGAAGTGTACAAATGGGCATGAGGTTGACTCCTAAACCATTATCAATGAAAGCTCTTCGGACCTCTACACCATTGACCTTGCCAGATAAATACAAAGGTCTGATATGCCTGTGCACAACATCATCTTCATCTTTATCAGTAAAAGATATTATTTCATGTCATTCTGCAGGATTATTCTCTATGTGATATACTTCAGCTGCAGCAATTTCAGTTTCAAACTCTTGAGGACTTAAAAAAGCCTCAATGAGTGCTTCCCGAAGATCTTTTGACAGATTAAAAGCAACCAAAATTGATAACTTGGCTGGTACTTGGGCCAAGTGTTTCAATATATCATACTTTTGATCCAAAGGTCTGCGTTTCCCAACAGGAATATATGGTTTAGTATGTACCTTGGAAGCAGATGCTTTGGATGTTGATGCATCTTGTATTGGGATAAGAGTTGGTGACATCCTTGTTTTTGGAAGATTAGACCGATTAGATCCATTTAATTGCTGAGAGGAAGAAGATGGAATGTTCAATCGGTATTCCAAAATAACTGTGCCAGGACTGGATTTGCTATTGGTAGAAGAACTTGCTTGTTCTTGCTGAGCTCACTGAAGGGCTCTAACACAAGTTTCTGCTGCATACACAGTTCTAGCAGGGGTAGAATTGGGGTAATGGCTTCTAAAAGATCCACGTCTTCCCCTGTATCTTGAACCTCTGAAACTTCCTCTGATTCCCTTGTTTGATACAGGGAATTCAGGCTCATAAAAATTGAAACTGCGACTGACATATGGATTTGTTAATTGAATCATATTAATAGAACCAAAGATTAACTCTTCGTCTGATGAAGACTCTACCTAATTAGCTTGTTTAGGCTGTGCCGTTTGGTGGGGCGGTGCTCGTGGCTTTGAAGTAGATGGCATGAAGTCTGCCAGAGTCAAAGACAACTTAGGCATTGACACATACTCATCTTCTTCTGATTATTTTTTCTTTTTTGAATTATGCCGTTTCTTTGAGGACTTTCCTTCTGACAAAGATGGTTTTGTCACAACATTCATGGCAGAAGACACAATTGGTTTCTTTAATTGTGTTCGAAAAATTGCATGAGTTCGATTGATTGTCTTTCTGACCATCCAATCATCATACTTCTGTGCATTTTTTCTTTTGAATTCTTTCCATTCACCTTCCTCCTTTGGAACTGTAGTAGTAACACATGCTACCTGAGCTGAAGAACCTTTCAATTTTACTTGTCCTGAGTCGACCATCTTTTACAGGAGGTCTTTGAAGAAAAAACATTCCTGGATGGGATGCCCCAATATTTTATGAAAGGGGAAATAATTGGGATGGTCTTCATCTCCTTCCTTTTTTGGCCTTTTGGGCCTTGGCAATTGAACCAGATTATTTTCTAGAGCTAAAATAAAGTAACCAGGAACTTGTTCATTTTGGAAAGAGTATGTTTTTCTCTTCAAATACTCAAATTATTTACGTCTTTGATCTCGTTGATCATCTGGACGAAACGACCTTTGTTATTGGCACTCAGGAGGTGGAGCCCTTTGAGAATATGAAGGTTTTGAAGTAAAAACAGGTACAGGCGCTTGTTTAAGCATAACTGTAGCAGTTTCTGCTTTACCCATTCTCCTTCCTGGAGCTGATGGAATTGCACGAGATTTAGCCTTAGCCTGTATAAGGGAATCTTCAATCTCCTGAGCGATTGAAGTAAGGTCTCGAAACCCTCCTTTGTATTTCACAGGGATTAATGGCATGCATAATTCGTCACACAGATTTGCCACACAAATTGGCAACAATTCTTCTTGAGGGAGTGCTAAACTCAAGGAATATGTTAATCCCTTCCAGCGAGCAATGAAATCAGAGACTCTTTCATTCTCCCATTTCTTACAATTTGTAAGATCGAAAACTGTTGTCTTTGGCAAAGTTGAGCTGAACTGATGGATGAATTTTTGGCGAAGATCCTCCCATATGGTAATTGACCGGGATTGCATGCTTGTATACCAAACAAAAGCTGGTCCTTGCAAGGTTCGCATGAAGCATTTGAGTTTCACTGCTTCTTTCTGCTCCAAAGTTCCCATCATAGGATTGCAACAAGACACATAATGCGTCAAATGCTGTTCAGGATCACCTGATCCATTGAAAATAGGGAATATAAGATTACCAAAAATGGATGGAGGAGAAATTGAATCTACCCATTCAGGGTAAACTTTCTTTTCTGGTTGAACTTGCGCACGTTTCGCTTCCATAGTTTCTAACTGAGCTGTTAATGACTCAATAGTAGTTATTAACTTTTGAGAATCATCCGGTTGAACTTGGACTTGGGTAGGTGCAATGACTGGAGCATGGACAGAGGTGGCGATTGGTGCTGCAACCGATGGTAGCACTGCCAACTTTTGTTGCACTTGACCCGTAGGATTAGAACTGTAAGGGTTTACTAATAGAAGAGGATATTCCTGATCCATCTCAGTAGCTGCAAAAAATTCCCTTGGTTGACTGACTCCAGCACGCTCACAAAGAAGACTACCCTGAAGTAGTTCTGCATTCAACCTCGTTAATTCCTTCATTTCTTCCTACTATTGTGCAAACCTTTGCTCTAGTGAGAGTGAATTACCTTCTCCAGAGGAAGGATATGTAACCTGGTTCTTTCCCTTCCCTTTGTTGGATCCTTTTCGGAGAGGGGGAAGTAGGTTACTCGAAGGATTACCTAGGTTCTGAGTAATCCTTTGACTTCGTGTAAGCACACCTTCTTCATTTGTGTCGGTGCGTACATCTTCTTGAGCATGAACCTCTTCATTTGAGTCCCCTGAGTGAGCCTCATTTGGTGGATCAGCAACAACGGCATTGATGAAATTGATTGATGCATAACTCATCACATCCCTTCTATCAGTATTTCTGTGATATTGTTTTCTTCCATGTCATTGATGAGACATTGCATTTTGTTGATTCGATCCCTCAGGAACTTCTTGACGAACCGTAATTTGGAGGGAATCTCCTGATAATTTGGCTCTTTGTTCCTCTTGAGGTTTCTTCCCCAATTGAGAAAAGACCAACTTTCTCTGAGGAGGGGATTGATGATTTGAAAAAGTCCCCAGTCCAGTGGACTGGGGATGTTCCTGCTATTCCCGCTCAACTCTTTGGAACCTATTTGTTGATTCTAAGGGTTGGTTTAAAAGGGTCCCCAGTATGGCGATCTGGGGTGGTTCTTGACATGCTATGTCTGATAATTTCTTGAAAGTCCTCCTAATCTTACGAACCTTAGTCCGGAAATTAGCTGGATGCATTAACCTGCATCCACTTTTATCACCCGGTTCAAAAGACTGTTGGATGATTTCTAACACTTCTGTCACTTGGTGACGTGCTTGCTCTAAACGAGAGGCCTGTTTAATATTCTCGTTTTCTTGATGCAAGAGTAATTAAATAACTTGTTCGTTGTATTCTTGATTTTGAGAGGAACTAGTTGAAGCCTGTTCTTGGACAAGCTTTTTATTACAAACAAAGCCCATTGACTGTGGCTGGTTATGGGAAATAACATTGCATGAGACCATTTTCGGTGTCCTTTGCTGACTGGAGAGCACCATGAAATGTAGTGCTCCATGAAAACCCCATCCTCTGACATGAATACCATATGGGGCATTGGAAATTAACTGACGCAATCTTCTTAGTGCGCCAAGGCATGAACGTTGAAGGGCTCTCTGCTGCTTTTCAGCCTTCGGATATCGAGAGACTGATAGAGACGCCAAATCAATTTGACGTTGTAACCCTTATATTATCTTAAGATGATTTTTATATTCATCATAAGATAATACTTTCTTTTTCAACTGAAAAAGAGTTTTCCATATGTTGAGACGAATATCATGAATTTCATCTTCCGTCAACATTTCTGGAATATTATACTGAGAGTCAGTCAGAGGCAAAAACATAACTGGCACTTCACCTTTTTCCAGTTGTTTTCGTATGTTCAGCATTTCCTCTTTGTCATTTGATGATGATTCTTCTACCTAATTTGACTAGAGTTGGTGTTTCCTTTTTTGCTTCACTAGATTCAACAAGATTGGTAGAGAAATCATTGATCAAACTAGAAGATGCATGAATTAGGGGTGGTTCGGAGAATGACCTACACCATGGGCTATCTTCTGATTGAGAAAGTATTTCACCTACTAGTGATGAAGCTTTAGACATGACTGGTTTCTCATTTGCAAGTGCCTCAAGATAAGAGGGATTTCTCGGCACTACATTGTCCACTGGAGAATTTTCCGGGCAATGTGTATCACTACTGCGGAGAGTACTTTCGCACTGAAATTCATCATCATGGGGAGGACCACCATAAAGGGTTATAAAAAAAGAGGAGATCTCTTGCTCCTTGGTCTTCTGACCACACAGAGGGTTCCTGTGGCTTTCATCTAAAGATGAAACTTCAAGATTGACCGAATTGTTATGAAGCAAGCCTTCACGAGTAAGTGTCTGTTGAAGACCTTCGGAATTAATGTTCCCACTATTGGGAAATGAGAGTGTAGTATATTGAATTTCAACAAATAATTGTCTGAGGGCTTTAAGAACTCTATCATCAAGAAAGGACTTATTACAGATGGGCCCTTGATCTCCTGACTGTGCTAGGCGGGTCTTTTTCTTAGACGCCTTCTTACTTGCTTTGGAAACTACTTGTTGATGAAAGTGGCTACTCTGAGCAGGTGTATGAGCCTGATCAGGAAAGATGGCCAGGTTAGACTGACGATCTCCACTCAAATCAGGTGTATGTGCCTAACTTGGTTGTCCATATGATATAGGGGAGTATGCCCCACAACCCTCTTGGACTGGAACAGATGTGTGTGTCTGTTCCGAAGTGAATTGTTGTTGTGTCACTCCACTGACTGGGATATATTTACGTGTCTTTCCCTGAGATGCCGCTGATGTTGTTATAATACACTGGAAGGCATCCAGAATATGAGCAGGGATTTTCTTCTGCTCTTTCACCATTGATAGAATATGCTTGGCGAATTCAGCTGGCAGAACAGAAATATACATCAATTCTGGGCTTGAAGCAGGTGTATGTGCCTGCTCCTGTCCTCCTTTTCCTGTTAGTGAATCCTGACAGTACTCAAGTATGGGGGTAGAGAGTTGAGTCTGCTTCTTATTTGTTGTCGGGGCATTCCGACTAACTTCTCCAAATGCTACCAAGCGAGACTGTTAGTAGGTTTGATTAATACTAGCAGGTGTATGTGCCTGCTGATTGCACTTCACCAAGCGTGGTTGACGAGATCCATCATATGTAGTTAGACGAGCCTACTGACTAGCTGATGATGTATAAACAGGTGTATGTTCCTGCCTATAGTACTTCACCGGAATTGCCTGGCGGGATTGGTGTGATGCTGCCAGACGAGTCTGCTGGACAGTGGAATTAAAACGGGCAGGTGTATGTGCCTGCTCATTTCTTGCCCCCTAGTTTGGTTGGTGGACTTCTCCGGAGATGGCAGAGATGAGAACCTGCTCACTGTTGACTGGATTCTGCCTCTGGTGGTTCGTCTTGCCTGCTCGGGTTCGAGGAACCTGAGCCGAATGCCTGTAGTTGGTACCCTCATCATGTTGAGGGAACACTGCCACACGAGTCTGACGACGATTGTTGGGGGGAGCCTTCAGGAAGGACTCCTGTCTTCTTGAATTAAGGCCCTGAGGGACCTTCTCATTCACTTCCTCAGAATAAGGGAGTGAATGATGATTGCATTCTGGGGATAACGACCCGAAACGGTTGGAGACGGTAGTCAGCACCGCCTGTTTCTTGATCACTGGTCGTCGTTGTCTGGACGACCAGTGTGAGTTGTTTGTTTGGAGGGCTTGTCGGGAAGCCTCTAGAGTTGGGATGGTACCGTGTTGACGGTAATCCTTAACCAACGCATTTGATTCCCAGCGTTGAAGACACTGAGTAGGTGATTTTATCCTTAGAGTATATGACGATCCATCATGAATAGCAGCAGTGGCATTTACAGTAGCAGTATTCACAGGTCTGAATTTGAGAGCTGCCATTATGGAAATGCAGAAGATCTTGGAAAAGAGTGCCTATTTGATATAACAGACGTAATCAAGATAAATTCAGCTACTACATCTTTTGGATGAGCACATATGTTATTGACTGTCTTGTTGGCCCTCTCATTGAGTTTAAATAGGGGCCTAACAAATAGGTAAAACATCATTTTTAATTTAGTTAAAGATTCACGTCGGGTTCACCATTTTTTGTTTCCCTCGGAATTCGGGGATGACCTCTTGATGGGAGGTTCAAATGTTCCTATCAGTTTCTAACGGGTTTGTTCGTAGAACCAGAAACATCCAATGATTCCACATCCATTTGGACTACTTTTCAAAGGTAAGCGCTCATTAGTTTGTGGACTAATGAGGCTTAGGAATTTTCATTGGTCGAGAGGATGGGAGGTCAGACTCATCACACCTTTTTGATGGGAATTATTGTCTATTCCGGGACTCTCTTTATAGATTTAAATTATGTTCGTGAATCCTTATTACATTACCAAGTATAAAATGAGCTTTCCTTTAGATCTTACAATCAATGATAAAATATGTACGAAATTCAGAGAATCTTTTATATGTATTCGAGGTTCTTCATCGATAGAGAATCATCTGTATTTATTAAAGATTCTTGGTCAATGGTATCCTTCGGCATATTTATATAAAATTCTCTTGGTCATTATGATGACCATGCTGGTTTCAAAGCCACTCAGTGGGGCACTTGAAGTTTATTGTCATTCAGAAGGACATGGATGATTTTAGAGTTGGGATCGAACACGCAGATGGGATACCTACGTATCCTTTGTTTTGGAAAAGGAATCAGAACCCACATAGTTCAAGTGGAAATTATGATGTTTATGATTGATGGCTCAAAGAAGGATGTCATAATTACATTTACCCTCTAAGCTCACGTGAGTCATGCTCGGTGTGAGAAACAAGAGGTATTGGTAAAAATTAGACAATTGGGCCATGAAGGATGCAATCATAAGAAATGATGTGGGACTTATGTATGTATGACTGCCCAAAATAGATGAAGATTAGGATTAACTTCCTGAGAAGAAATCCCAAATCAAGGGTAAATTAGGATTGAGGTTAAAGGAATTATGACTGGGTCTTACTTCTGAAACGGAGGCCCAGTTTAAAGGAATTATGACTGGGACTTACTCCTGAAAATGATTCCAATGTTAAGGAATTATGATAGGGACTTACTCCTGAAAAGGAGTCCTAGGTTAAAGGAATTATGACTGGGACTTACTCCTGAAAAGGAGGCCCAGGTTAAAGGAATTATGATTGGGACTTGCTCCTAAAAAGGAGGCCCAGGTTAAAGGAATTATGACTGGGACTTACTCCTGAAAAGGAGGCCCATGTTAAAGGAATTATGACTGGGACTTACTCCTGAAAAGGAGGCCCATGTTAAAGGAATTATGACTGGGACTTACTCCTAAAAAGGAGGCCCAGGTTAAAGGAATTATGACTGGGACTTACTCCTGAAAAGGAGCCCCGGGTTAAAGGAATTATGACTGGGACTTACTCCTGAAAAGGAGGCCCAGGTTAAAGGAATTATGACTGGGACTTACTCCTGAAAAGGAGGCCCAGTATTGGATTCTCTCATCTTAAAGGATGACGTTGAATGAATGAAATCTCAATATTTAGTGACATAAAGATGTGTAAATCACTATGTTTTGAGGGATATTCTACAAAATTCCTTTCAGATAAAGAAGTCAAATCAAGAAATCATGCCATAATTGGATTTGAAGAGTTTCTTGAAGACTAAATCTTGAATAGGAGAGGTGGAATGGCTTAAGATGGGTAAAATGGGCAAGAAGGGCACCCAAAAAGGCAGGGGCACGCAAGTCCTGGCAGGTGCGCATGTTCTGCGTGGGCACGCAAGTCTTTGTCGCGCAGGTATACCTGCACAACACGTTGGGTACTTGCGTGGTGTTCACCCAGCAGGGTAATACTTGAGCGACTTTAGGTTAAGGCCTTTAGAATCATCTTGAGGTTCTTCCAAGAGAGGGGCACTCAGGTTCTATTGAAGGAGTAAGGCGGCGCGCAAGTGTGGCCATTTCCCTTAAGGACTGTCCACCTCGGCGCGCAAGTGTTGACGAGTTTCAGCACTTAGGCCTTCCTCCCCCTCTTTAGATTTTCCGTTCTAGGTAAGAAATTACCTTAGAAGTGTTCCGGAAGCTTTGAGAAGAGACTAGGGCGCTGGGAGCTCAAATCTGAGTTTCTGGAAAAATTATTCTCTTAATGGGGGGGCCCATAGGGTCTATTTATAGGCAGGAGAAGACCCCGAGCGGTTATCACTTAGGTCGCGCAAGTCACTTGGGCGTCCATGAGGCGGCGCGCAAGTATACTTGCATGACCACTAGGCGGCGCTCAAGTGTACTTGCACGACCACTAGGCGGCGCGCAAGTGTACTTGCGCGACCATGAGGGAACTTGCGCGACCTATGGGCAATGTTATCATTGTTCATCTCTTTGTCGATTTTTTATGTTTCTTCAAAGGATGAATCACTTTGGACTAAGTTATTTCCCTTTTTTAGACAATAGACTCTGTGACAGAAAGGAGCGTCAACATCTACATTAGAGTGTTTCTCTAGAAAACTCTAAGAAATACTCCCCCTACA
>CAUJRU010003140.1:0-55587 GCA_963277665.1 Viscum album
TCATATTATGCCATGTTTACCCCATTAGTGTGCTTTATAGCTCACCCCTTTCTGTTAGGATGGTATGACTCTGATTATGATATACACTGTAATACCAAACGTAGGATCGAAATAAGAATGAGATTTTTAGATACAAGAGGGGGGGAGAATTGTCCCTTTTAAAAATTCCCTTAGGAAATTTTTTGGATGGTTATGTCTAACAAGGTTAAAAAAGATAATTCACAAGACCTCTATGAGTACTAAAGACTTGATAGATTCCAGAAAAGTGATTCCGAAAAAGGAACTTAACAAAAGTTACAAAGATTAAGATTCTACCTTAAAGCATATAGAATCTAACTATATCAGAGTACAAGTAAGGAAGTATAATAAAGTTATACTTTCCTTAACAATAAAAAATATAGCAGAGAATCTTGTAACAAAAACAAGTAACAAGTAATAAGTCTTTTAACCCAAAGATAAGGGTATCCAACAACCTTGGATAAAGGTCCCTTGATTTATACTTTCAAGAAAGTCTGTCTTACCCACACCAGGGTAAACCCTCAATACGAAGATCGAAGTCTGTCTTATTATCCCTTAAATTCCTCAACTATTAGGTAGTCGACACCTATGTCTTCCTCAGCAAGGAATCCCTCAACTTCAAGGTGTTGGAACCTCTGTCTTCCTATCCCCGAAATCCCTCGATTGTAATCAGCAACAATCGGAGTCGTACGAAGAAAGTATACACAAGGCAAAGTTTGAACAAGCTGTTCAAACTTTATTCATGAAGCTTTGAGAGTTGATAAGAGAATCTCTCTCTAGAAATCACTTCAGGAAGTTCTGATCACCAAAATTCCAAAAGTTGTAGCTTCTTTTCAAATGAGATCCTATTTATAGGCGAAGCTCCAACGGTCGGTGCCCTCCTCCAATGGTCATATTTCTCCTTGAATTTCGGAAGGACCTGTACACGTGTCACTCAACCAACGGTTAGTCAATAACTGAAATCATGACATCGTTTTGTAATGAAACAAGTGTAAGCATAAGTAAAACTGAAGTTTTGAATGTAAGTAAATAAAAGTTCAGAGTCTAACCAAAATGAAATTTGGAGTCTATAAACATAAGAATATTCGTATTCTTTTTTGTAGGAAATTGGAACCTGAATTCTGTAGAAATCCGGAGTCTAAATTTCAAGGAAATTTGGAATTTGGTTTCACCAGTATTCAGAACCTGAACTTACAAATATCAGAGTTGAACTTATAGAAGTTTGGAGTTGAACTCATAGAAGTTCGGAGATGAACTCATAAAAGTTCGTATCCATAATTCGGATTTGAACATTGTGAGAGTTCGTATCCAGAATTTGGAGTGGAAATTTATGAGAGTTCGTATCCAGAATTCGGAGTGGAACATCATTAGAGTTCGTATCCTGAATTTGGAGTGGAACTTGTAACGCCCCGACCCCAGTTACCCAGAGTCGGTGCATTATTACATAACATTGTCATTATCACAAGAAAGATCAAATCTCGAAAGACCGATTGGTTTAGTAGCCTTGGAAACACTAGATATATTCATAAAGTTTTACATTACATCATAAAGTGAAAAACTACTACAACAACATAATGTATCCATAGTCCACACTATTATCCCCTCATAATATCCCTGCAGGTCATTCATAACTTACTTCTTCACATCCTGGAAAAAATAATACATAGAAAAGGGGTGAGCTCAAATTCCCAGTAAGGATAACAATATAGAGGAAACTTTCATAAATAAGAATAAACATTTAAGGCAATGTATAACTAAAACAAAATCCTTTCAAACTTGAACTTTCAACATAGTATGACATAAATAAAATGAAATAATTCCATTTACTTAATCACATGGATATTATACTAGTCGAATGATCACATGCAATATCAATAACCACTTTCATAATGTTGGAATGCATAATGCTGAATTTTAATTTCTTTGTCAAGGCCTCGTCCCAAGACCTAGGGGCTAACTGTAATCGGAACCCAACCCGGAGTGCCTCTAATAACCGAACACCAACCCGGAGTGCCTCTAATAACCGGACACCAACCCGGAGTTCCTCTAATAACCGGAGACCAAACCGGAGTCCCTCTAATAACCGGAGACCAAACCGGAGGGCTTACTTTTACCGGTCCCCAACCCGGAACATACTTGTCTAACACATTCATCTGAATGAAAGGTTGAAATATAACATAAACATTCGGATTAAAATAACTTTTAAAATGTTAATACTTTAAACAAAAACCATGAGTGACATAAGAATAAATTATCCACAGTCAAAAATATCACAAAACCTTCAATAAAATAGGGATGTTTTGTATCATAAAAAATCAACTTCAAATAAGCTTAAAATCTATCAAAGGATGTTGACATAGATGAAATCAAAACTATTTTAGAGAAATATCTCTTTTTTTTAAATCATTTTAAAGGTAACATAATTATAAAATAATACATTCAATTTGAAAATATTCTTATAAGATTGTAAGGGAAGATTCGCAGATTTTATAATGGCGGAAAATAACGCACCCACCTTATAAGTTAAAAAAAACATTCTTACCTTAATTCTGTCGAAAAGGTTAAAAAGCACCTTGTTTGGAAAACGACGGAAAGATTCCTTTATAAAACACTTATAAAAAGTAAAACAATGGTATAAATTACTTAACCCATATTCTTGTAAATAGTAAAAATGTTTTGAAATACATTTTTAAGAAACATGGATGTGGATGATAAAGAGATCCCAGTAGATTATTACGTATAAACAACCTCGGATAATGAAGAGATTGTGAAATAACCCATACCAATTTGGTAACTTATGAAACATACAACCCATGAAAGAGGTATCATACAATGAATATGTAAATACACATAAATTAAAGTGTATTACACAAAGAATATAATTATGGACAGTACATATACCACACAAAAGGTAATGGTGGCAATATGGCATGAATCTCACGGGAATAAGGAGTGAGATGAAAACCCCTTACCTTGTATTTTTCCTTGGTTGGGGTAGGTTAACCTCCTGTATAATGGTGAAATAATTGTTATTAAACTAATCAAGAATCATATATATTAATATGATATCATATATGATCTTTTAACATTGATTTGTTAATAATATCTTTTAATTATCGTCGTTTCGGGTGTTAACTTACTCATTTTCTTTTATATGTTTTGTTACATAAGCCGTGTTTGTTATCAATAGGTTGTATATTATTCATATCCAGAATGATATCAAGTCCTTAAACATCATTTTTAAATCATCAAATGATAATTATACTTTAATAGATACGATGGAGAATGAATCTCATCGCCTTCGTGGAGACGGTAGTCCGTACGTACGCACGAGCGACAATATCATTCTTTTGATATTAAAATAATATATAAATGGATGGTATATCATATATACAGAATAATTAACATGTTATATTTATTATTTACATGAGTTACACATCATTATTATACCCATCCAAATAATAATATATTGAATAACAATTACACCACGACGTGGAGATGGTAAGCCGTACGTACGCACGTATGGTGACATGTTATTCAAAGGGTGGATAGAATAATGAATATGGTTGTACCATATTTATAATAACATCACAGTATATATAATATACTGGAGTTATTATTTTAGAATGGTAATAACAAAGAAATAAGAAGTGGAAGAAGAAAGGAACTTCAAAAGGGTGGTGAAATCATTACCTTTTCTTCGGGTTCTTCCTTTTGATTTGATCAAAATAACTCGTTAGGTTGGCTTTCTGATCAAACTAAGGCCTCTATGTTGTAGTGAGGGAAGTTGGGAGAGTATTTGGGCAGAGTGTGGCCGAACCAAAAGGCTTTTAAGGTGTGAAGAAATGAAAAGGAGGAGTGCCCTTTTATAAGAGGGGTGAGGGGCACCTTTGGAAAAGCTAGAAATATTAATTTATAATAAATTCATATTCGGTTTCTAATGGATCAAAAGTTTATTATTTAAATTTTAAGGTGGGTATAGGTCTAAAACAACTCAACAAATATAATTTAGACAGGTTTGGGTACTTATATTAACCTTAACATTAAGTATTAACTCTAAGTTAATTAGTTTCACTTTTACAATGTCTCTTTGTATTTTTATATTATATGGTTAATAAACTTACCATATACATCCAAGAGACC
This sequence comes from Viscum album, assembly GCA_963277665.1. Taxonomy (NCBI): domain Eukaryota; kingdom Viridiplantae; phylum Streptophyta; class Magnoliopsida; order Santalales; family Viscaceae; genus Viscum; species Viscum album. The sequence continues at coordinate 4,162 of CAUJRU010003140.1, forward strand.
CCAATTTTGTCCATTAATGATTAAACTATCATTATATAAGTCTATTGGCCGAACCATAGATTTTTAGGAATTTACTATCAATTAATAATATAATATTTGTTTTTAAAACTCTATTATGTCAATTTTGACACTATTCAATAGTTGATTTTTGTGAAACTTATAACAGAATGATTACTTCTAAAAAATTCAATTAAATCCTTACTAATATTCCATATTATCTTAGAAAATTAGTTTAATTCATTAAAAGTCTCAAATTATATTTATTTGGGTAATTAAAATATCAATTATTTTAAATTTTCACTATTATGGTAATTACTGCATCATCATTGTGTAATAAATAAATTAAATTATTTAATGTTTAAAAATTATAAATAAAATATAATTATGTAGGAAATTTTTTTATCTTTATAATTAATATTTATAGTCGAACATTGAACATATATAACCGTATGTAAAATCTGTTTTTCTAAAAGATATATGCTTGTGTCATTTTTGTATTCATTTTAACTTAATTAAAATAAAGTGTCCCTATCTTCTACAAGTGGCACCATGGGGTCCCAAAATCGACCCAAAGATGACTATGGTCGAACATGTATCAAAAAATAAGGCTAGTACACATTTTAGGGTAATTTATTATTATTATAATATTATTTTTTAACCCTTATTTACCGGATTTACCCTTAACCATGGTAAATAAAATATTTACCGCAGTAATTATTCAAAATGCCTAAAAATAAAAGTTACCTATTTACACAATTTGAACATCCTGATTCGAAATATGGAATCCATTTTTCTAAATTCAAAACACAGAAGTGGCAGAAATTAATTTAAAATTAATTCCCGCTGTCAAAACAAAAAGCGTGTTTTTAAGAGATAATAACTATCAAAAGATTGGCACTTATTTATATCCGGTTTAATTGTAAAATTATGTCCAATGACCAAAATTATATTAAATGGTAAAAATATATTATAAATATACTTTAAAACCACTAAAATCCATAATTTATCACTATTAATTATTTTGATTAAAAAAAGTTGTTTTTAATTAAAATTTAGTAATTTTCACTATTCATCAAAATATGAAAGATATCTGAAAAGTACCAAAATTTTACCTTAGGCTAAATTCGATACTCCGAATCCAAAAATGAAGTCCATTTTGAGAGATAAAATTTCTAAAATTTTAAAAGGTAGATATTACTATTCATAACGGCTAGTTTGATTGGTTGTGGTGTGTTAGAATCTCGAAGTTGCGTACAATGCACGTCGTTGCATTATTCAAAGGAAAGCGTACTGTGGAAGCTTGGGATGTTTCATTTTAAATTTTTTTGATGTCCCCATTTAGTCAGAAAGTTTAAAAGATTGTATTTAAAAAGGTTTCACTATTAAAAGTTGATAAAAGTGCAGTACTGAAAATGAATCTGTTCTTGCATTATGTCTAAGAAACTCATAATATGAATTCTAAAATTATAAGGATTATATAAAGTTTAAAATTTTGTTAATACTATTCATAACCTCTTTTGAATGGCTTTTTTTTGTAAGTCATGGTGTGATTGAACTCGGTGTTGCGTGTAGTGCAAGTTATTGAATTATTTTGAAGAAATAACACACTATGAAATCTTGGGGTGTTACATTCTCCCCTCCTTCAATAAATTGCGTCCTCGCAATTTGAAATTGTTCTTCGAAAATAAAAGGTTGAAAATAAAAAATATATTTGTGGTAAAACCCACATCGGAAATTGGGTTACTAAAATTTAGTCTTAATATGAGGAAAAGAGAAATGAAAGGGTCACCACCAAATTATGATCTCGATTAGAAGAACATTGGTGGAAATTAGAGACATATAATTGGAGGAAAAATGTAAATATTTATAGGTAGTTATTGAGGTCATCAATCACAAACAAGTATAAAATTTAGGTCCTTAAACTCATCAATCTATGATGATTTGAAATACCATCGGTTCAACAAAACATAGGGTATTGGGATAACACATTTTTGATGTTTCAAAATATCTTAGTTGAAATCCCACATCGAAAAATGAATTAATGAGGCCTCTATTTAAAATAATGAGTGGAAAGTATGAAGATTACCGAAAATAACACATACTAGGGTTCCATGTAGGAAAATATGGATATGGACGAGAAATCTAACCATCAATTATCTGATGGAGAGTGGTAGAGAACATGGCTATGAAAAGGCCAACAATCCCAAAGCCATAAATTAGTGATGATTTAAGGTACCATCTAGGACAACATTTTTGTTCTAAGTTCCTTTTATTAATGTTGAGAAATTTATTTATGAGATTGGCTAAGATCATAAGGAGATATAATTACTTTATAATTAGATTTTTATCCATTAATAAATTTCTACCACAAACTCATCTTTCACTCTAAAAGATAATAGAACGTAAAAAAATTTCTATTTATACTATTCGTACCGGGTTCCAAAATAAATGAATTTATAATTCATCTACCAGATCTTTTTAAAAAAACTACATTATTTAATACAGGACATCTTGTGGGCCAGTGGTAGGTGATACACCCTTGTCGCCCTTCGGTTGCGGGTTCAAGTCTCGCGGCCTTGCCGGACACGACGGGTTGCCGCCCGACCTCTGGGTTGTCCTTTTATGGCAATCCAAAATTAATCTCAAACAAGAATTTATCCAAAATACTTCTATCCAAAATTTATAAGAAAGGTAAACACAATGAAGATCCTTTTTTTTCCGCGTAATAACATGTGATCACCTTCATCATGTATTCTTTTAAAACACTACAACATCCTGAATTATCATAAAACCTTATTGATTACATTCATGATCCCTTATTACTTATAGAATAATAGATATAATCCTTCAATCCAAAAATGTTGTAAACCCCAACAATGATGGAATATACAAATCATTAATTATTTTCAAGGTAGTCAAGAATATCCAATATAATTTATCCAAAACAATCATGTATTATTCTAAAATCACCACCTCTGTATCAGAACCATATTATGGTTTATCTTTCTCTCAACCATATATTTTCCAAAAATTTGACCTGCTATTGAGTCACTTTTCTTTGTTCCACACAATCTCAAGTCCATAATGAAATAGTACTGCAGTACAATCCTTATATACTCCATAATTATTATAAAAAGTACATTGTTGATACAACACTCAAATGACATAATCAACATAAGAACTCTAATCATTCCTCTTCATCTATGGTAGTATCATAACTTGATTATTATCCAATAGCATCATTTGTGGCATACTCTGATGACTGGGATATAGGTTCGCGTAGTGTCCAAACTCCTTGCAAATGAAGCATTGTACATTTGAAACCATTTTCTTACCCTTGCAGTCATGTACTTTGTGCCCTTTTCCTCCACACTTATAACAAACTCCCATTCCTTTCAGACAAGTTCCAGAGTGTTTCTTTCCACATTTATCACATATAGGAAAATTCTTCTTTTCCCTCTTCCCTTTATCCATCTTTCTCTCTTCCATCCTTTTCTTCTCTTGCTTCCCTTAAAAGCCATATGACTCATTAAACTCTTTACATATCTTATCAACACATGATATTATTTCTTCATATGATGATAATACATGCGAGACTATTTCTCTTATAAATTCTGGCTTAAGACCATGAATTATATGATCCTTCTTTATCTATGTATCATGTGCATTGGTGGAGTTCTCATTCCTTCTACTGGGCGCCATTTCTAAACAATGGCATATACTAGATTAGTTTATGAATAACAATACCTAATCCCAAACTTGTAAAACACATAACATAAATTAAATAGTTTATGGATATAATCCATAATCATAAAAATGTCTCCTTAGAGGAAGTATATACTCATAAACCCTTCATAATGGTTTGTAAAGAAGATGAGAATTATCCTAAGCATATCCCCCGGGAGTGTCGTAACCAAGAGTGCAGCAAGGCCCGTTGTCGTGCACCAGTTCCCGTTTGAGTCTAGCTCAAAGCGGTGTTTTCGGGTTTTACCCCTAGGTACATCTGTGCCAGAGCCGCCTCTACCTGCTCATATCCAGACATGGATGTATTTCTCAGAAAACTCACAAAATCTCTACAGTACCAAAATTCTAGGAAGTTCTTATATACTAATCCTCAAAGTCCATCTTAAATCTATGTGCTCTAATCAGAGTTTATCTAAATCTAGCTTCCAAGGTTTGTACTAAACTTCCTCTGATACCAACTGTAACGCCCCGACCCTAGTTACCCAGAGTCGGTGCATTATTACATAACATTGGCATGATCACAAGAAAGATCAAATCTCGAAAGACCGATTGGTTTAGTAGCCTTGGAAACACTAGATATATTCATAAAGTTTTACATTACATCATAAAGTGAAAAACTACTACAACAACATAATGTATCCATAGTCCACACTATTATCCCCTCATAATATCCCTGCAGGTCATTCATAACTTACTTATTCACATCCTGGAAAAAATAATACATAGAAAAGGGGTGAGCTCAAATGCCCATTAAGGATAACAATATAGCGGAAACTTTCATAAATAAGAATAAACATTTAAGGCAATGTATAACTAACCCAAAAGCCTTTCAAACTTGAACTTTCAACATAGTATGGCATAAATAAAATGAAATAATTCCATTTACTTAATCACATGGATATTCTACTAATCGAATGATCACATGCAATATCAATAACCACTTTCATAATGTTGGAATGCATAATTCTGAATTTTAATTTTTTTGTCAAGGCCTCGTCCCTAGACCTAGGGGCTAACTGTAACCGGAACCCAACCCGGAGTGCCTCTAATAACCGGACACCAACCCGGAGTGCCTATAATAACCGGACACCAACCCGGAGTTCCTCTAATAACCGAAGACCAAACCGGAGTTCCTCTAATAACCGAAGACCAAACCAGAGGGCTTACTTTTACCGGTCCCCAACCCGGAACATACTTGTCTAACACATTCATCTGAATGAAAGGTTGAAATATAACATAAACATTCAGATTAAAATAACTTATAAAATGTCAATACTTTAAACAAAAACCATGAGTGACATAAGAATAAATTATCCACAGTCAAAAATATCACAAAACCATCAATAAAATAGGGACGTTTTGTATCATAACAAATCAACTTCAAATAAGCTTAAAATCTATCAAAGGATGTTGACATAGATGAAATCAAAACTATTTTAGAGAAATATCTCTTTTTTTTGAAATAATTTTAAAGGTAACATAATTATAAAATAATACATTCAATTTGAAAATATTCTTATAAGCTTGTAAGGGAAGATTCGACGATTTTATAATGGCGGAAAATAACCGCACCCGCCGTATAAGTTAAAAAAAACATTCTTACCTTAATTCTGTTGAAAAGGTTAAAAAGCACCGTGTTTGGAAAACGACGGAAAGATTCCTTTATAAAACACTTATAAAAAGTAAAACAATGGTATAAATGACTTAAGCCATATTCTTGTAAATAGTAAAAATGTTTTGAAATACATTTTGAAGAAACATGGATGTGGATGATAAAGAGATCCCAGTAGATTATTACGTATAAACAACCTCGGATAATGAAGAGATTGTGAAATAACCCTTACCAATTTGGTAACTTATGAAACATAAAACCCATGAAATAGGTATCATAAAATGAATATGTAAATACACATAAATTAAAGTGTATTACACAAAGAATATAATTATGGCAGTACATACACCACACAAAAGGTAATGGTGGCAATATGGCATGAATCTCACGAGAATAAGGAGTGAGATGAAAACCCCTTACCTTGTACTTTTCCTTGGTTGGGGTAGGTTAACCTCTTGTATAATGGTGAAATAATTTTTATTAAATTAATCAATAATCATATATATTAATATGATATCATATATGATCTTTTAACATTGATTTGTTAATAATATCTTTTAATTATCGTCGTTTCGGGTGTTAACTTACTCATTTTCTTTTATATGTTTTGTTACATAAGCCGTGTTTTTTATCGATAGGTTGTATCTTATTCATATCTAGAATGATATCAAGTCCTTAAAAATCATTTTTAAATCATCAAATGATAATTATACTTTAATGGATACGATGGAGAATGAATCTTATCGCGTTCGTGGAGACGGTAGTCCGTACGTACGCACGAGCGACAATACCATTATTTTGATATTAAAATAATATATAAATGGATGGTATATCATATATAAAGAATAATTAACATGTTATATTTATTATTTACATGAATTACACATCATTATTATACCCATCCAAATAATAATATATTGAATAACAATTACACCACGACGTGGAGATGGTAAGCCGTACGTACGCACGTATGGTGACATGTTATTCAAAGGGTGGATAGAATACTGAATATGGTTGTACCATATTTATAATAACATCACATTATATATAAGATACTGGAGTTATTATTTTAGAATGGTAATAACAAATAAATAAGAAGTGGAAGAAGAAAGGAACTTGAAAAGGGTGGTGAAATCATTACCTTTTCTTCGGGTTCTTCCTTTTGATTTGATCAAAATAACTCCTTAGGTTGGCTTTCTGATCAAACTAAGGCCTCTAGGTTGTAGTGACGGAATTTGGGAGAGTATTTGGGCAGAGTTTGGCCGAACCAAAAGGCTTTTAAGGTGTGAAGAAATGAAAAGGAGGAGTGCCCTTTTATAAGAGGGGTGAGGGGCACCTTTGGAAAAGCTAGAAATATTAATTTATAATAAATTCATATTCAGTTTATAATGTCTCCAAAGTTGATTATTTAAATTTTAAGGTGGGGATAGGTCGAATAAAACTCAACCAATAGAATTTAGATAGGTTTGGGTACTTATATTAACCTTATCTTTAAGTATTAACTCTAAGTTAATTAGTTTCACTTTTACAATGTCTCTTTGTATTTTTATATTATATGGTTAATAAACTTACCATATACATCTAAGAGACCCAAAAGTGGTCCATTAATGATGAAACTATAATGATATAAGTTTCTTGGACGAACCTTAGATTTTTAGGAATTTAATATAAATTAATAATATAATATTTGTTTTAAGAACTCTATTATGTCAATTTTGACACTATTCAATAGTTGATTTTTGTGAAACTTATAACCGAATGATTACTTCTAAAAAAGTCAATTAAGTCCATCCTAATATGCCATATTATCCTAGAAAATTAGTTTAATTCATTAAAAGCCTCAAATTTTATTTATTTGGGTATTTAAAATATCAATTATTTTAAATTTTCACTATTATGGTAATTACTGCATCATCATTGTGTCATAAATAAATTAAATTATTTAATGTCTAAAAATTATAAATAAAATATAATTATGTAGGAAATTTTTTTATCTTTCTAATTAATATTTATAGTCGAAAATCCAACATATATAACTCTATGTAAAAATTGTTTTTCTAAAAGATATATGCTTGTGTCATTTTTGTATTCATTTTAACTTAATTAAAATAAAGTGTCCCTATCTTCTACAAGTGGCACCATGGGGTCCCAAAATAGACCCAAAGATTCCTATGGTCGAACATGTATCAACCAATAAGGCTAGTACACGTTTCAGGGTAATTTAGTATTATTATAATATTATTTTTTAACCCTTATTTACCGGATTTACCCTTAACCATGGTAAATAAAATATTTACCGCAGTAATTATTCAAAATGCCTAAAAATAAAAGTTACCTATTTACACAATTTAAACATCCTGATTCCAAATATGGAATCCATTTTTCTAAATTCAAAACACATAATTGGAAGAAATTAATTTAAAATTAATTCCCGCTGTCAAAACAAAAAGCGTGTTTTTAAGAGATAATAACTATCAAAAGATTGGCACTTGTTTATGTCCGGTTTAATTGTAAAATTATGTCCAATGACCAACATTATATTAAATGGTAAAAATATATTCTAAATATACTTTAAAACCACTCAAATCCATAATTTATCACTATTAATTAGTTTGATTAAAAAAAGTTGTTTTAAATTAAAATTTAGTAATTTTCACTATTCATCAAAATATGAAAGATATCCGAAAAGTACCAAAATTTCACCTTAGGCTAAATTGGATACTCAGAATCCAAAAATGAAGTCCATTTTGAGAGATAAAATTTCTAAAATTTTAAAAGGTAGATATTACTATTCATAACAGCTAGTTTGATTGGTTGTGGTGTGTTAGAATCTCGAAGTTGCGTACAATGAACGTCGTTGCATTATTCAAAGGAAAGTGTAACGTGGAAGCTTGGGATGTTTCATTTTAAATATTTTTGATGTCCCCATTTAGTCAAAAAGTTTAGAAGATTGTATTTAAAAAGGTTTCACTATTAAAAGTTGATAAAAGTGCAGTACTGAAAATGAATCTGTTCTTGCATTATGTCTAAGAAACTCATAATATGGAATCTAAAATTATAAGAATTATATAAAGTTTAAAATTTAGTTAATACTATTCATAACCTATTTTGAATGGCTTTTTTTGTAATTCATGGTGTGATTGAACTCGGTGTTGCGTGTAGTGCAAGTTATTGAATTATTTTGAAGAAATAACACACTATGAAATCTTGGTGTGTTATAGAACTTCATTAGAGTTTGTATCCAGAATTCGGAGTGGAACTTCATTAGAGTTCGTATCTAGAATTCGGATCCTAAAACAGAATGCTTCATATCTATGTATTATATGATTCCGAGGTTTTAGGTATGAATCCGATTTTTATACTCAAGAAAAATATTGATATGAGCAATGAAAATATGGTAGGGGTGAATTCCATTGGGAAGGAAATTTTCCTTATATAAGTAAAATATAGATTTGCTTAAGTATAAGGTGTTTGTGATTTTCAAAACAAGAAGGAATGGAAAAAGTCATAAGGAAAACCTTATTGACTCAATAATCTCCCCCTTTTTGGAAAGCACAAAAAAACTTTTGAAAAAGAATAAATGGTCTTAGAAAAAAATTTCTAGACTATGAAATTAAAGATTATCTCCCTTTGTTCATGGATAATGGTGAATACAACTACCTCCCCCTTAGGCTTTGGAACTCTAAGGATTGTATTCTCGATTTCCGGAATAGAATTTTCATTATCATGAGAATGAAAAACTTGGTAATGAGAAACTCCCCCTTACTTAAGGATAATTCTTGACTTAGAAATTTTTCTTCTCCCTTTTAGATTTTTCCTTCACCCCCAGTTGAGTAGTTCTTTTTCCTTATCCCCTTTGTGATTTTCAAAAAGAATTTAAGGGAATGGAAAAGAAATAAAGTACCTGAAACATTATTACATAATAACACAAGATAGAAACAACCAGAGATTTTATTAGACTTGAAAGAATTTTTACAAGGAAAGACATTACAACAAAAAATCGGATTGATCTATTTTTCTTCCTTTTCCTTGGGGATTAACTTCTTCAACAGGGTTTTCAGCTTCTTTAAGTCTTTTTGGTCCTCCTCAGCTTGATTTTATAAGGATTTAATCCTTTCATCCAGAGCCTTGAGAGCCTTAGATTGTGCCTTAATAATTTCATCATGCTTCTCAAGCTTTTCATCGATCTCAATCTGAAGATCTCTTTCCCCTTTCCAGCTTTGAGAAACCGAGTTAAGCTTCCCATTCAAATCCCTCACCTGTTGATTCTGAGAATTTTTCTCAAGGGTTAGATTATCTAGAAGATTATTCATCTTGGAATCCTCAGTGTCAAAAGATTATTTCACATCATTTTGAAAGGTATCATGTTCTTCCAAATCCTCATTGATTTTATTTGACCATAAATTCATTTTTCTGTTGGATTTTATATGGACCTCATAATTTGTAAGAAAATTTCTATGCTCAGCCTCAATCTTTAAACACTTATCCATTACCATGGATATAGATTCTGATTTCTGATTTAAGCTGTGTTGAAGCATCTGGCATCTGGATTCTATGGTGGGAAAGATTGGAATTGTATCCACCAATTTCTTCAATGACTCAACAAAAAAAATCATGAAACAGTGCTGATGATTCCAAATCAGACACCTTGCTCGGGGATTGTTCTTCTTCATTTTCCACCAAATTTCTTCTTGAAGACCCACCAACATCCTTCTTCCTTATAATATCTTTTTTTGGGGTGTCCATAAGCACTTTCTTACCCTTATCAACTTTCGGAATGGGTTCTTCATCATGATATTCTTCCTCACTTTCAGATAGATGAACAATTTTGTCTTCATCTGGTTTTTCCTTCTCTACTCCTTCTTCAAGAAAGTGCTTCTCATAGTTTTCTTCCTTAGAAAACTCATTTTTTTCTCTTCTTCCTTGTCATCATCTCTCTTAGCATCTTTCTCATCTCCCTTTCCCAGAGTGACAATCTTTGAGGACTCAGCCTCAGAAGTTCGGAGTGGTAGTTTTTCTGATAGGTTTGTCTTCTCTTGATAATCCTCAACTTGTTTAATCAGATCATCTAAATCACCACTTTCTTTGTCTTCTTCTTCTTCTTCTTCTAATTCCTCTTCTTCTTCTACCTCCTCAACAACTTCTTTCTCTCTGGATTTTTCCGGAGTGACAAAATTCTTTCCAGGTGTCTCTGGTAATGGATCGACAAGGAAAGTTTCCAGTACTAGAATTTGTTCAGATGCAACCTCAGAATCCCTCAGAAGAGATTGAAAAGTCTCGACCTCTGAAAATGTCTTCTTTAGATTTTTCTCTTTTTCCTGTTTCTCTAGCCCATAAGCAGCCTTTTCTTTCAATGCCTTGGCTTCAGCAGGGTCCAATCCAAACTGAGGTTCCCTTTCTATCCTCTTCTTCTTATATTCCCTTCATTTAGAAACCGCTTCATCCATATATGCTTTCTGTTTATTCGGCTTGGGAGGTTCGGATTGGGTTTCCTTATCTTTAGGGTTTTTTTGTCTCCTACACTTCCTTCAACATCATTTTCTTTCCAATATTCTTCGATGGCTCAACTTTTTCAAACTTTTCTGGATTGGCTTCTGCCTCTTCCTCTGGTAGATCATAAAACTCTTTTGTCTCCTTTGAATAAGACATATTCATTCCTTTCAGAGTGTCATCACTCACAACCATAAGTTTTCAATCCTGAGACTTGGATTTGCATGCAATCTTGAATGACTCAAGACACAAAACTATCATCTTTGAATGTAAGGCATGAAACATGATGATTTGGGATCTAATATTCCCATCCTTAATGTTCTTGATTGTAACAAGTACATGCCTCATCAAATTTATTTTCCTTAGATTAACCAGGAAGTCTAATAAATATATATCACTTTTCTTGAGTGTATCTTTTTCACCCTTTCTTGGTACCAAGAAACCTTGTACTCATAACTGAAGAATCCAGTTGTTTGAAGATAGGTGAGTAATTTTCACTGTCTTGACATCATCAAGTCAAGAACATTGTAAGATCTTTACATTAACAAAACTACCTAGAACATCTGGGAGTTTGTGTGAGAAAAACTCAGCTTCCCCTTCACATGCCAGCCCCACCAAGCTTGCATCCTTGGTGTAAGAAAGTTTGTAGGTCCTCCCATAAGACTTAAAAGAAGTTTTTTTCTCTTCCCTCTTCCTCAAATAAACAAAATGATTCATAGAACTCTATAAGTAATTCCGGATACACCATGTCTTGATCACCTATCTTAGATATGCATACATCATCCCAACTATTTAAATTGATATTCTTAGAGATGATTAAATCATACTTGAAAAAGTTCGGATGGACAAACCTTTATATATATATTTTCCATTTTGAGATTGGCTTTGTGGTAGAAATTTCTTGAGAAGTGGCTTCTACAGATATTTGGAATGGAGGAGCACCGAGGGATTCAAAACAAGCTTTAAGAACTGAGGCAGAATTTCAACACGTGAAAGCTTGAAATTGATGTGGGAAAAACATCAGGGTCCCATTTATATAGGTGATGGTGGTGACCTTTCAACTTCCAAAAAACAATCTAATGGTTGAAAAACTCTTTGGTCTTATCTGAGGGTTGAAAACACACCCGCAAGGAAATCTTGAATATGATATTTTGAGGTTTTAAAAACATTCGGATTTAAGAAGAAATGAATCTGAAAAATTTTAAAAACAAATAAAACTACTAGCAAGTAAAAGTGACTACGAAAACGTAAGTAAGGAAATCATACCTTTCGGATTGGCTAGGAAGTTTATTCGTAATAGGAGATATTCTTTTTGAAGAAAATTCGACTAATAAAAAATCACTATGAAAAGATTACTACGAAAAACTCACTATGAAAAAGTTTTATTGCAAAAGCATTGAGTACCAAAACTCAATTACGAAAATTATGAGAACAAAAATTCTCATTACGAAAATTCTCATTATGAAAATTTCATTACAAAAATTCTCATTACGAAAATTTCCAGTACGAAAACTATATTACAAAAATATACAGTACAAAAACTTCATTATGAAAATATCCAGTACGAAAACTTCATTACGAAATTTTTTGAAAGGCTCATTTCAAATTTTTTTGATAGACTCATTACACAAATTTTTGAAAGGCTAATAAACAAATGTACTCCCCCTATGAAAAGAAGTCTATTACTGTAAGGATAATGGTTCAACAAGAAGTTAATAAAGGAAGATTACCTCACAATTATCATTCCTAACTTCTGTTTAATGTATTCAAATCTATCAGAGGGTAAAGATTTTGTGAAAATATCAGCAAGTTGATCTTGCTTTTCGATAAACTGAAGAATGATATCTTCTTTTTGTGTGTGATCCCTAAGAAATTGATGCCTAATATCTATGTGTTTTGCACAAGAGTGATGTGCAGGTTTTTTACTAAGGGCAATGGCACTTGTGTTATCACACAAAATTTGAGTTTTAGTAAAACTCAAGCCATAGTCTGTGAGTGTGTGTTGCATCCACAACACTTGAGAACAACAACTTCCAGCTGCTACATATCCAACTTCAACAGTGGAGAGTGATACTGAGTGTTGCTTCTTGCATGACCAAGAAACTAATGAATCTTCTAAGAATTGAAAAGTTCCGGATGTACTCTTTCAATACAATTTACACCCACCATAGTCAGCATATGAAAAAATATTTAAAACAAAATCATTTCCAGAAGTATAAAAGAGTCCTAAATCCATGGTTCCCTTTAAGAAGTGAAAGATTATTTTCACTGCTTTTAAATGAGATTACTTAGGATTAGATTGACATCTTGCACATAAGCATACTGAAAACATCAATTCTGGGTGACTAGATATCAATTATAGCAAGCTTTCTATCATACCTCTAAAAGATGTTTGATCTACTGGTTTCCCAGCTTCATCAAGATCAAGTGTGTTTGAGGTACTTATGGGAGTACTAATACTTTTAGTGTTGTCATATCCATACTTTTTAAGAATATATTTAATATACTTATGTTTGGATATGTAGATTCCTTCTGGTTTTTGAGAAATTTAAAAACCAAGGAAAAACGTTAACTCACCCATCATACTCATTTCAAACTCAGATTTCATTATATCTGCAAAAGAATCAGTTAATGATTCCTGAGTTAAACCAAATATAATGTCATCAACATAAATTTGAACAATCAAAACATTTTTCTTATCTTTATTTATAAAAAGGTTTGGATATAAATTTCCCTTAACATAGTTATTTTGAAGAAAAAATATTATAAGTCTATCATTCCAAGCTCGTGGGGCTTGTTTAAGGCCATACAAAGATTTGGTAAGTCTAAAAACATGATCAGGATGTTTTGTTTCTTCAAATCTAAGAGGTTGTTCAACAAAAACTTCCCCTTGAACATAACCATTAAGGAAAGCACATTTCACATCCATTTGAAAAAGCTTGAAATTGAAGAATGCTGCAAAGGCAAGTGAAATATGAATAGATTCAAGTCTAGCTACTGGAGTATAGGTTTATTAATAGTCTATTCCTTCTTTTTTATTATATCTTTTAGCAACTAATCTAGATTTATTTCTTACGATGATTCTATTTTCATCACACTTATTTCTGAAGATCCATTTTACTCCAATAAGAGAAGTTTCCTTAGGTCTTTCAACCAAGGTTCAGACTTTATTCCTTTCAAATTCATTTAGTTCATCTTTCATGGATTTAATACAATCATCATCACCTAAAGCTTCGTCAGTGCTTTTTTGTTCTAATTCAGAAAGGAATGCTAGATGTTCTACTTCATTTCTTAAGGAACTTCTAGTCCTTACAAGTTGATTGACATCACCAATGATACTATCATTGTGATGATTCTTAAGAAACAACTGATTTGGATTTTGAAGAACCTGTTCATCAACATAAGGTCGGAAATCTTCTGGGGTAAATGTTTCAGAAGTATCTTCTTGAAGATTTTCCTTATCAGAAGGGTTTTATATCAAAGGTTGATAATCAGTTTTTGTAAACACATCCGAAGATGTACGTTGGGGTTGTTTGAAAACAAAAGGATTAGTTTCATCAAATTTGACATGTACTGTTTCTTCAATAGTGCAAGTGTTTTTGTTAAAAACTCTATAAGCCTTAGAAGTTGTGGAGTATCCTAAGAAAATTCCTTCATCAGATTTTGGTGTGAATTTGTGTAAATTATCTTTAGTATTCAGAATGAATACTTTGCAACCAAAAACCTTAAAGTTGGAAAGTGTAGGTTTTCTAACATTCCATAACTCATAAAGAGTTTTATTATGAAAAGGTCTAATTAAAACTTGATTTATAGTATAACAAGTAGTACTTACGGCTTCAGCCCGAAAATGTTTGGCTACAGAATACTCACTCAACATGGCTCTAGTTATCTCTTGAAGAATTCTATTTATTCTTTCAACAAAACCATTTTTTTGAGGTGTTCTGGGTGCTGAAAGGTTGTGAGTAATACCTTTTCTACTACAAAAAGTTTCAAAATCAGAATTTTGAATTTCTCCCCCATGATCACTATGAATAGTTTTCAATGGAAGGTTTTTCTAATTTTTAACTTGGGCTCTAAAACTTTTCAAATAAGAAAAAACTTCATACTTCTTTGCTAGAAAATAGACCCATGTAAATCTAGTGTAATCATCAACTAAGACAAATACATAATACTTTCCCCCAATTCTTCCAGTTTGTGTTGAACCAAAAAGATCCATGTGCACCAACTATAGTGTATCAGTTGTTGAGACTTCACCGATTGATTTAAAACTTGATTTATGTTGATTTCCATATTGACAAGGTTCACAGACTTTTGAAGAATCAAATCTATGATCCGGTAGATCCTTAACTAAACCTTTCTTAGAGAGATCTCATAAGTTCCTAAGGTTATAGTGTCATAACCTTCTACGACACAACCAAGAATGATCTTCCATTTCACTAAGGCAAGGTACGTCTTAGATCCTAAGGTCTTCCACATTTAGTGTGTAAACATTCTCTTGCCTATTGGCAGAAATAATAAATTCTTCCTTGGAATTGGGTACTATGAACTTATCATTCCTAAAATTCATAAGGTAGCCTTCATCACATAATTTACTTATGCTGATGAGGTTGTTCTTAAGACCCTTAATAAACAAAACATTTGAAATCACGGTTTTTCCCAGAAAAATGATGTTACCTATACCAATAATTTCTCCCTGAGAATTATCTCCAAAAGTTACTCTTCCTCCTTTCGTCTTGATAATATTTTCAAAATAGTTTTTGTTACCAGTCATATGCCTGGAAAATCCACTATCCATGTACCATGTATTTCTGTTGGTACATTCCCTATTTTCCTGAAAATAATGAAAAAGTTAGATTTTCAGATTCCAGACTTTCTTAGATCCAGAAATTTCAGAAATCAAAATTTTGGGTACCCACATATTCTTAGAAAAATAAGCCTTATGAAATCCTAAAGATTGGGTTTTATTTAAGGAACAATTATTTTACCAGTGACCACCACATTGACACTTTGTGCAAAATGGGGCACTTTAAGAAACAAAGTATTTGTTACTAAAAATCAGTTTAGAACTTGTGCAACCAAAACCAGAAGTATTCCTTCGATGTCGGATTTGTGAATACATTTTATCAAAATTTTCCTTACCATGGGTAAAGTTTGACAAACACATCCTCAAGGAAAATATTTCAGATTTAAGTTTAATAACTAAGTTCTTGTCTTCAAAAACATTTGAACTAGAGCTAATCTTGAAAACATCTTTCTTAGATATTACATTTTCAAGATCTTTGAAAAGTTTATTCTTCTCAGAACTTACTTCCTCAAGATTTTTTGAAATACTTTAAAAATCATCATTTTTATTATAAATATATTTAGAAAGATCTGATATTTCCCTAGTAAGAATAATATTCCTAGAATTTTCCTTATCAATATTTTTCATGAGTTTTGATTTCTCAATCTCAAGAAGTTCAGAAAACCTAAAAACTTATTCATAGGTAGGTAAAGTATTTTCTTCATCAGAAGAAGATTCTTCATCAGAAGAGTTATAATATTTACTATCATTAGAATTTAAAGAAAAATTGGTCAAGGATTCAACATTGTGTACCTTATCCATAATGAAATGATTATCAATAGGTATCCTGGATATAAGACTAAGATTCTTCTGTCCAGAAGATTCATAATCAGAAGATTCATCTAATGAGTCACCACCAATGGCACTCCAGGTGTCATTAGCTTTCAGAACTTTTTTAGATTTGGAATTGTAATATTTCTTTCTGTTTCGTTCATAATTCATCTCTTTTATTTCTTTCTTCTTGAGCACAGGGAAATCAGGTCTTATGTGTCCATCTCTCTTGCATTCATAGCATGTGACCTCTGAATCTTTCTTATCTTTCCTTTTTTTCTTCTTATACTTGGATTGAAAATTTCTCTGTCCAGCTATCTTGTTCATCCTTCGAGTAATATTATCTAACTCATTTTTTGAGACTTCACTCTCACTAGATTTGGATTGAATAATAACCTTCTTATATTTGGATCTAGTAACTCTCTCAGAAGTCTTAGCTTTCATATGATTTGAAGTTGTAGTAAAAGCAACACTACCATTCCCATTCTTCTTCTTTATGTTGTCATCGTCTCTTTTCATTCTAGTCTCATGTTGAAGAAGAGTTCCAAATAGTTCATCAAGAGAAATTTGAGTAACCTTTCTGTTTTCATCGATAGCAGTTCTCTTTGATTCCCACTCATTCGGCATGATATCTATGATCTTGTCAACAAGAGCTTCATCAAATTGACCTTTCTCTCCCATAGATTGTAATCTATTAACAATAGTCATGAAACTCTATTGCACCTTAAAAATTGGTTCTCCATAAGGAAAATTAAAACCATGATACTAAGCTCTGAGCATGGTTCTTCTAGTCTCAATCACTTTAGGTGTACCAAAATGTGTAACCTCAAGTTTCTTCCATATACAATTAGCTGTTCAAAAGAAGAAATTTGGCTATATATGTTCCTAGTCATTGAACAAAGAAAAGTATTTCATACCTTATATTTGAGTTGGTATTCATGCTTTTCTTGATTAGCAAAAGCACTTACTTCCTTGTCATGAATTTTATATCCTTCAGTAAGAATGAAAAAGTTATCTACCCCAGTATTTATAAACAGAGTATTCATACGATCTCTCCAATATTCAAAATAATTACCATCAAAGATAGGTGGTCTAGTAGGATTTATGTTTTCAATAAAACCAACAGTTAAACCTGCCATCCTTAAGAAAAAAAACTTTGGCACACAAACTTGTCTGAAGTGTAAGTTTGAAAACAAGAGAAAATATTCTAAGCAAGAAAAATTGTATCTCTAATCAAAAAGTGAATCCGAACTATGATTATGAAAAATATGAATCTCGAAATATGAATCCGAATGATCAATTCCGAATGTAAAAAAACTTCTGAATCTAATCATGATATTAAATCATATTGAACCAAGTTCTCTGATACCAATTGTTAGGATGGTATGACTTTTAGTATGATATACTCTGTAATACCAAACGTAGGATCGAAATAAGAATGATATTATCAGATACAAGAGGGGGGGGGGTGTGAATTGTCCCTTTTAAAAATTCCCTTAGGAAATGTTTAGGATGGTTATTTTTAACAAGGTTAAACAAGATAATTCACAAGACCTCTATGAGTACTAAAGACTTTCTAGATTCTGGAAAAGTGATTCTGAAAAAAGAAACTTAACAAAAGTTACAAAGATTAAGATTCTACCTTAAAGCGTATAGAATCTAACTATATCTGAGTACAAGTAAGGAAGTATAAGAAAGTTATACTTTACTTAACAATACAAAATGCATCTGAAAAACTTGTAACAAAAAAAAGTAACAAGTAATAAGTCTTTTAACCCAAAGAAAAGGGTATCCAACAATCTTGGATAAAGGTCCCTTGATTTATACTTTCAAGAAAGTCTGTCTTACCCACACCAGGGTAATCCCTCGATATGAAGATCGGAGTATGTCTTGCTATCCCCGCAAGCCCTCAACTATTTGATATTCAACACCTCTGTCTTCCTCATAAAGGAATCCCTTAACTTCAAGGTGTTGGAACCTCTATCTTCTTATCCCCGAAAGCCCTTGATTGTAATCAGCAATAATCGGACTCGCAGAAATCAAGTCTACACAAGGAAAAGTTTGAACAAGTTGTTCAAACTTTCTGCACGAAGCTTTGAGAGTTTATAAGAGACTCTCTCTTTGGAAATCACTTCAGGAAGTTCTAATCACCAAAATTCCAAAAGTTGTAGCTTATTTTCAAATGATCTCTTATTTATAGGTGAAGCCTCAATGGTCGGCTCCCTCCTCCAACGTTCATATTTCTCCTTGAATTTTGGAGGGACCCGTACACATGTTACTCAACCAACGGTTAGTTAATAACTAAAAGCACGACATAGTTTTGTAATGAAACAAGTGTAAGTATAAGTAAAATTGATGTTCAGAATGTAAGAAATAAAAGTTCAGAGTCTAACCAAAATGAAATTCGGAGTCTATAAAATTAAGAATACTCGTATTCTATTTTATAGGAAATCGGAACCTGAATTCTGTAGAAATATAGAGAATGAATTTCCAGGAAATTTGGAGTCTGGTTTCACCAGTATTCAGAACCTCAACTAATAGAGTTCGGAGTTAAAATTATAGAAGTTCGGATTCGAACTCATAGAAGTTCAGAGTCGAACCCAATGAAGTTTGTATCCATAATTCGGAGTTGAACTTTGTGAGAGTTCGTATCCAGAATTCGGAGTGAAACTTAATGAGATTTCGTATCCAGAATTTAGAGTGGAACTTCATTAGAGTTCGTATCCAGAATTCAAAGTGGAACTTCATTAGAGTTCGTATCCAGAATTCGGAGGGGAACTTCATTAGAGTTCCTATCCAAAATTCGGAGTGGAACTTCATTAGAGTTCATATCTTGAATTTTGATCCTAAAACAGAATGCTTCATATCTATGTATTATATGATTCTGAGGTTTTAGGTATGAATCTGATTTTTATACTTAACAAAAATATTGATATTAGCAACCAAAATATGGTAGGGGTAAATTCCTTTGGGAAGGAAATTTTCCTTATGTAAGTAAAATATATATTTTCTTAAGTTTAAGGTGTTTGTGATTTTCAAAACAAGAAGTAATGGAAAAATTCATAAGGAAAACCTTATTGACTCAGCACTTTCTTATGTATGTCCTTAGCTTATCCTATGAAATTCTAAGTACGATGGAATGTTGTGGTCATGTAAACGATGTTTTCAACAATGATGTTGTATTTCATGTTTTAAGTTTTTATGCAATGTTCCTAATTTCCTAGGACACTAGAATTATCAATATTTTGGGTTGTATTAAGTGTAATTTTATGTCATTAAATCATGTATGAATTTAATAAAAATAATAGGGTTATAACAGTTGGTATCAGAGGAAATTTAGTTATTATTGTGATCAGGATTAGAAAACACTAGTGAAAGACTTAGGAATAAGATTAAGTATAAGAAAAAAATCCCGAAATCACAGTGAGTATAGGTTAAGTGTTTTATCAAGATAATATACCCTTATATGAATATGAACAAGTTTATGTGGCTCTCGTATAGATGTATCAAGTGGTAAAACCCAAAAACACCACTTCGAGAGAGACTCAAACGAGAACTGGTGCACAAAAATGGGCCTTCCTGCACTCCTAGTTTGAGACTCCCATGGGACATTCTTTGAAAAATTCATAATCTTAGTATGAACATTATTAATGGAATAAAAAAATATCATAAGAATATATGTTTGGAAAGATCATGGATAACATAGATTGAAGTCTATAAATTCATAAGTTAAGGAAATAAATGTAATTTATAAGTTATCCATTTAAAGTAATTGGATTCCCATTTATGTGTGTAATAGTTTAAAATACTTACCCTTAATTTTCCTTTTATTCTATCCAATGGCTGGTAATAGGAGGAATCATGATAACAAATGATGGAAATATCAATGTAATGACTGCCCTAATGAGATGCCCAATTCGATGAGAGCATGCAATGAAAACTTTGTCATGATATTCTCTCAGTTAACTCATGTTTTGAATATATACCTAGATCAAGAGGAAATTACACCCCCCAAGAAATAACAAGTCACAATCAAGTTCCTCATGAGCTAAATGACTCCTAATTTCAATGGATCATCTAATCCCTAAATCACTGAACAATGGATCAACTCCATTGAGAAGATATTATCCATCCTTTAATGCTATCAACAAGAGAAGGTTCTTCTAGCTACATATCATATGGAGGGTGAAGCTGATCAATGGTTGACATTGACAAAAAATTGGAAGCTTGAGGAAGATATTGAGGTGATGGGAAGGAAAGATTCCAAGATTTTTTTTTCAATAAATATTTTCCTCACAGCATATAACTTAATATGAAAATAGACTTCCTTTACCTCAAGAAAAGATGACAAATCCATTAGATATTACAAGGAAAACATCACAAGGCTTTCACAATATGCCTCCAGATTTGTCATTACCCCCGAATGCAAGGTTGACCGCTTCTTTAGTGGGATAAAAACTATCCTACAGAAAGCCTTGGTGATACCTGACTTCTATATCTATGAGTAAATTGTACGATGTGCCCCCAAAGTCCAAATGGAGAACGACAAATATTAGGGGTATCACAGGGATAAGAAACGAAAGGTGGAATCAAATCTTGGTAGTCTGATAGAGAGATCTAATTGTGCCAAGAAATTTAAACACACCACTTACCAAAGGTAAATAAATAAACACCCTAGAAATTTATGGAAGGGGATGAGGAGATGTTTTAGGTGCGGGAAGGAAGGGCACCTAGCCTATGATTGCTGGTAAGAGAAACCCGCTATTACGACGGAGGGAAGGAATGTTCCGGTAAACCCTCATCACATTGTTGATTTTTAAAACTGTATGGAACTAGGGAATTTATCAAACAAATGCACTAATACAAGGGTTTTTAGAGGAAAACAAAAACATCCAAGGTAGAAAGGGTGGGATTTTTCCATCACTACTACTGAAGTGAATCCCGAAAATGAAATGGCGAGAGGTATGGTAGTTATTAATACAATAATAGAGAACATACATTTCAATTATAGTTATACACATTCTTTTATATCCTGAATGTTTAGTAGAATAATAAAAACACCACCACAAAGAATGGAAGTGGAGATGTTGGTGAACATAGTAATTGAGGAAATTATAGTATCCCATGTATATAACTCCTCTCCTATCACAATTTGTGGATTGAACTTCCCAGCGAACCTTATAATACTTCCCTTGGTAGAATATGATGCAATTCCTGGAATGGATTGGATTTCACTATATAGAGCCAACATAAATTTCCGTGAGAGGGAAATCACATTCTATATAGAAAATAAACCCCCGATTCTATACAAGTTCTAAGAGGAGGATGAATATTTTTTAGCCCCATCATCCCAATCATGGATATTAACTCCATATGAGAATGTGTATATTAATCATATGATCAAGTCTAAGGAAAGATCCATCCTTGAAGACATTCCTATTGTGAGGGAATTCACTGATGTGTTTCCTGAGGAATTACCTGGTCTTCCTCCTAGCAGAGATGTTAAGTTTTCTATTGATATTATTAATGGGGTATTTACAATATCCAAGACTCTATATTGAATTTCTATTGTGGAACATTGGGAGAGAAAGAAAAAACTAAAGTAGAATATAGATAAAGGTTTTATACGCATGTGTGCTTCACCATGATTTGAAACCAGTCCTCTTCGTCAAGAAGGATGGGTCAATATGCCTTTTCATTGATTATCATGAGCTCAACAAAATCTCGATAAAGAAAAAGTATTCTTTACCATTTATTGATTACTTGTTTGATCAGATATGTGGAGAAAAATACTTCTCCAAGGTGGATATGTGGTTGGGATATTACCATCTAAGGGTTAATAAGGAAGATATCCCCAAGGCTGATTTTTATACAAGGTATGGGAATTATGAGAACATAGTGATTCCATTAAGGCACACCAATGATCTAGCAATCTTCATGGAAAAGATTAATAGAGTCTTTAGATATTACCTCAAAACAATTGTGGTATTCTTTATTGATGATATTATAATATACTGAAAAAGTAATAAGGAGCATGAGGAGAATTTAAGTACCATGCTAAAGACCTTGCGGAAGGAAAATCTTTATGTCAAGTACAAAAAATGGGAGTTCTGGTTGAAGGAAGTCTTTATTAGGCCATATCATCACAAATAATCGAATATCTATGGACTGAGGC
This sequence comes from Viscum album, assembly GCA_963277665.1. Lineage (NCBI taxonomy): Eukaryota > Viridiplantae > Streptophyta > Magnoliopsida > Santalales > Viscaceae > Viscum > Viscum album. Next base: position 26,797 of record CAUJRU010003140.1, read on the forward strand.
AGTTGAAGGATGTATGAGTCTAACATTTGTGACATATATCCATACTTTTCTTAGATTATCTGGGTATTATAATCGATTTGTGATAAATTTCTCACAATTTTCAAACCCTCTAACTAAGATAACTCGAAAGGGAGTCAAGTTTTCTTGGAATGATGAATGCGAAGAGAGCTTCAAGGAGTTGAAAAAGAGTCTTATCACTACACCCGCGCTCACACTACCCACAAGTGGAGAGATTTTCATGGTATTAAATGATTCTTCGGAGAAGGGCATGAGCTGTGTGTTGATGAAAAATGACAAAGTCATTACCTAGGCTTCAAGGTAGTTGAATTTTCATGAGAATAACAATCCAACCCATGATCTGGAGTTGGCTGCAGTGATCTTCTCTTTGAAAATTTTGTGACATTACTTCTTTGGGGAGAAGTGTGAAATATACATGGATCAAAATGACCTCAAGTATATATTCACACAGAATGAGTTGAATATGCACCAACTAAGATGGTTAGAGCTGATAAAAGACTATGACTTCTCAATTCAATACCATCTGAGGAAAGAGAATAAATTGGAAGATTCCATAAGTATAAAGGATCCAACCACTCTTTCATTGACGAGAATTGAGAAGGATTTGATCTTCTTAGATTTGAAGAGGATGGACATGGGAATCATAGAAGAAGGACCATCATTAATACTTTCACAAATGATTTATCAACCATCTCTTCTGTATAGGTTAAAGGATTCTCAAAGAGATGATGTGGGAATTTAGAAAAAAGACAAAACTATTAAAAAATGTAAATCCTTGGTGTTCAATGTTAATGAAGAATGTGTTATATGATTTGGGTCAAGACTATCTGTACCATAAAATCCTGAGTTAAAGAAGTAGATGTTGGATGATGCACATAGATCAACCTTTTCTATTTATCATGGAAGAACAAAGATGTATCGAGATAGCTAGGAACATTATTGGTGGGAAAATATGAATAAAGAGATCACATAATATACATCAATATGTCTCGTATGTCAGCAAGTGAAGGTCGAAAGGAAAAAATCTAAGGGGATGATGAAACCATTACCCATACCAATATTGTTGGTCGGAGTGGATACACAAGAGGGGGGTGAATTGAGTTCCAATTAAAATTTCTATTAAAAAATATTTCTATTAAAATCCACCAATTTAAAACACAAGTTAAACTGTAGTGAATTTATAGAGATTGTAAGTTATCAATTAGTTTCTCAATAGATTGATTATTTCTTAGTTAACTAAATCTGAAGATTAATTAACTTTTGAAACTAAATTAATGGCTAACAAAAGTTGTAAAAAATTTCAAGTTTAACTATAATATTTACTTTAGAAATAGATTTATGTTTCGAAGTACTTAGAAGCAGAATAGAAAAATAACTTAAACTAAAAACAAGATGCACAACAGATATAACCAAGAGGTTCAGTCTCAAGCTGAGACTTAGTCCTCTCAAACAATTTATATAAATTTTTATCCACACCCTGGATCGGGGTAAAAAACAGTGCACAGACTGTCCAGGTACAAAGACCTCTACCACAATTATTTGTGGGAAAACAAAACAACATCACACAGGCTATCCAGGTCCTACTTGACCTCTACCACTATCCACAGTGAGCTACAAGAGAGTTATAGAAGGTTTGTGTGAGGATTTATAAATCCTCCACTTTATCATAGTAGTCAGTGTGTAAATACAACACACACTACTCAATATTTACATGAAATAATCAATGAGAAAGAATAGATATGAGTTTAGAATTCTCTAGTGATTTTGAGTGAAGCTCTGGACTCCTTCAGTTGATGCAGATGAAGCTTTGAGTCCTTCTCTAGAAGTTGTGAGTAAAAAAGAGTGTTGTAGTTCCGTTTCTTCACTTCCAGTGTAGATGTTCAGCTCGAATAACAGAGTGTTCCTTGTAAAACTTGAGCTTATTTTTGAAACATCAGCTTGATTTAAATGAATGTTCTTTGAGTTCATCTCGTGTTCTTCTTTTGAAGTTCAGTTTGGGTGTCACCACTTCCACGTGTATTTTTCTTCTATTATGTGTGTTCGTGTCTCTCTATCCACTCCATCTCAATCTTTCTTTTATATTTTTGGCTCCAACAAAAGGAATGATTACCTTTATCTAGGTATGAGGTATGGTTTACTAAAATTCCAAACAATATCATTAATTAATAACAGGTGCATTAAAAACATCAAATATGACTGTTTCTAAATAAGCAAGTATAAATAGAGTTTAGAGAACAATGACTGGTTTCCATCGGTAGTTGTTACTCCCTGTAACGGTAGATCCTTGTATCAATCGGTGACTCATTGTATCAGTGAAATTCTGTTGGTAGCTGTAAATCTTTATAATAGTAGCTCTACGTATCGATAGCTCTTCCATCAGTAGCTCCTTGTATCAGTCTATTTATGTAGTGGTAGATATTTGTGTAGCAGTGAGCTCCTATCAGTAGATCTTTGTTCTTGTATCGGTAAATACTTGTATCGGTAGACTTGAGTAGCGGTGACTTCCTTATACCAGTGGACTTCATAATGGTAAGCTTCATACCAGTAGCTCGTATCGGTAGACTTTGCCTTTCTGTATCGGTGGCCTTTGTATCAGTAACCTTTATGTAACGGTAGACTTGCATATTGGTAGACTTACACATATTGGTAGCTCTGGTGTAATAGTGACTGTCTGTACTGGTGTACTTAGCCGTATCGGTAGCGGTGTAAATCAGTGACCTTTGTATCAGTAGCTGTGTATCTATTTGTTTGTATCAATAGCTATGTGTAAATCGGTGGATTTAACACATATCTTTTCTATGTAAAACTTATCTAGATTGAGTTCGAATTATTTAAAAGTATGTATAAACATAGATAAACATTAATGAAAATATTCCAATTATTACTTTGATATTATTGTCAGCATAATTTAGTATATATATATATATATAGGATTATAAGCACACATTGAGATTATCAAAACATATTAAAGCAGGATTGGGATTATCAAAACAGGTGAGGTCAACAATCTCCCCCTTTTTGATAATCACAACTCATGGTATTATAATCCAAAAGACTCATTAATGTATCAGAATAAAATACAATGGGTCTTATTTCTCAGTGTGAGTAATGACATTTTCAAATGTGAGATTTTAAAAGAATATCAGATGATATATTATTAAAAGCAATTGTATTAGAGAATATATTATTAGATACAAATGTATCAGAGGTATGAAAAAACTGTATCAGAGATATACAACACATGTATCAGAGGTAAAAAATATATAAAATCAGAGGTAAATGTATTATGCTCATAAAATATTGTATTATATTTCCCCTGTTATATTATTTCTCCCTTATTTATCCTCCTTAGATATTATTTCTCCCCCTTTGTGATTAGAAAAAAGTGGGTCAGAAAGGAAATACATGAAAAGAGAAGTAACAGAAGTTGTATCCATTTTAAAAATAAAAAAGAATACAAGTGATCCCCATAAAAAATAAATACAGAAGTGAATCAAAAATAATACAAGTGATCCCCATCAAAGGTCCTAGCCACAAATCAATCAACCTCTTGAATGTCAACTTGGCATTGGGCTTTGAGTTCAGAGGTAGATTCAGGGTGGGTAGTTTCTGTAGAAGGCTCGGGAATCCCAGAAATCACGACTGGTGGTTAAGCAACAAAGACTGTTCCTGGCCTATAGTGGGTAGCTCTCAGTGTGATCATAGGAGTGAGACTCCAGATTGCTTGGACTGGAGTCATATAAGGAATAGCGGCAGACTAAGTAGAGGTAGGAAAAGATGGAGGGGCAATGATAGGGGTGCTGTCTACATGCAGAAATGGTAGCAACAGATTTCTAACGTCCATAATGACCCCTCCTCATATCTCCATAGCAGAAATGAAATCATCCTTGTTTTCCATAAATTTTTCCAAATCTGGAGTGAGTTCCCTGATCTTGCATAATTTTTCTCTGAAGGCTTGATTGACAGGTGGTAATTTCAGATTTTCCAAAAGGAAATGGTTGGTCAACTGATTCTTGGTATACACTTTATAAAAATAAGAATCGACTTTATCCTTTACTTCTTTCTGAGAGGAAGAAGCTTCTCTCATATAATCTTGAACAATTTTCATGATATCTCTAGTGGTAGTTACCACTTTACTTAGAGAAGATGAGTCCATAGAGCCCCTGGTTGATGCTGAACCAAGCACCTCTTTCATCAAAGCTTGAATCTGATCCAACTTTACTGAAGGTCTGAAAGCAAGAGAACTAATAGAAAAAGTCACATTTTCCTTGAAACTTTTAGTTAGCCCACTGATAAGATTTTTCACTACAAAATCCAGGGTGATAACATGATTCTATATGGAATTCTTAAATTCCTTAAAAACTGATACCATCTGGGAAACTACACTCCTCACAAAAGCCAAATCCTTGTCTGCTTGAGATTTAGAACTCGTACATGATTCCAGAGAGACAACTAATTTCTTTATAAGTTCAACATACTCTACCAAGATCGACACTTGATTCTGGAAAACCATGACTTCATCCACCATCTCTACCATAGTTGTTGACACACTACAACCAAGAGAGAGTTCAAAGGATTTTTCTATGTTGCTCAGCTCCTCAACAAAACAATTATTTAAATCGGAAATAGATGCATTCAAAGACTCTTTAATCTCAGCCTTTAAAAACTCAAGGTCATCCCTAGTTACCATATTAGCAGGCACAATAACAGGTGCTCTTTATGACAAAATACTAGCCACTGAGTAATTCATAACAGACTGAAATAGATGAAATCAGTGAAGTTTCCATTCTCTTTACTTCTTCCACAAAGCTGGCCTTTAGCCCAGACTTTAACTGATCTATATCAGGTTTTCTGACTACAACCTCAGATAATAACTTAGAGAGAATATCATAATTGACTTTAGGTCTACTGAGGGATTCCTCATTATCAGAATCTGGATAATCCAATCCACAAACCACAAAACCTGGGTATTCTGCCCAGTCTTCAATTCCATCAGCTACTGAAACCCTGCCAAGTGTAGTTGGATTCTCCCCCTCAACTGGTGCATTCTCCTGTATAGTAATATAACCCACATCAACTTGGTCTTCCTCATAATAACCATCCAAATCCATCTCCATTTCTCTAATAGCATGAGGCTTCTCAGGAATATGAGCTGGTCTATCTACTTCAATAAGAATATCCTCTGAAGGCACAACAGAACTTCCAATCAAATAACTCAAACTTAAGGTGTCAGAAGCAAATGCTTCAGTTTCAGATTATTTTTCTTGTTCCTCATTCTTTAGGGAAGCCTCTTCCTGATCTGATCTCTTCAGGTCTTCCTCATCCACAGGTGCCTCTCCACTGCTTACTCCCAACACAGTTTCTGTACTAGGTAGGTTCAAAGAAGAATTTTCCTTTTCTTGTGATAAAATTTCAGTAGTTGGGCTAGGAGGAAAGTCTAGATCTCCTCCATCTTCTGTAGAGGAATCCTCCTCATCTGAATCATCACTATACTGTGGCTCCTCCTCATCAGGTCCTAGAACTGGATCTCTATTATATTTTGGGCTATTTGGATGGTCAACCGGATTGAACTTGTCATATATCTTCTCATCATCAACAAACTACTTCCTTCTCCATGGGTTCTAGCTAATCTTCATGTACTTACATACTATGCTTGTGATACAAAAATTTTTCCTTACTACCACTGTCTCATCCTGAGACTCATCAACCCCCTTTACTTTACTCATATCCGAATTCAATTTGGCAATGAATAATGAATTGGTTTTTGATTTGGGTCTGGTCATATCCTATATTTGAATCCTCAATAGCCTACATAGATTCACCTTCACACCATGCCTTAAGAGATGCAAGAAATAATTATCTTGATACTTCAGATTTGAAAAGTCACCTCTCCTTGGACTTAGCACATGTTGAATGAATTTGAACAACAATCTGTTTTCTCCATCCATTTCTGCAGCCACTACTGCCCTAGGAGTGCCATCTCTTTTTAACTCTTCCAAGGAAGTTTCATAGTCAAATATATCACTGGTAGGAGATATTTTCTTCGATGAATACCCACATACTCCTTCATGTGGTGACTTTATGCATTCATCCCATTCAATGGATGAAAAAGCTATTTCCTTGCCATTTACCAATGAAACCATTTTGTTCTGCTTATCAGATTTCTAAAAGCACACAAAAGCATAAAACTCTTTTATCATATTCGGATAACAAGGACCATTGTTGTTTGTGAAACATTCTAGCCATATCTTCTCCTCCAATATTCTTAGGGTTAGTGATTTTCTTGGGAAAATCCATTCTTCACATAGCTTCTTCTCAATTACAATTTCTCTATTTTGCAAGTGCGGGTTCACTGGACGCCTCCCTGACCTTGTTCAATTGACACTTCTACTTGCTTCAGGTCCTGTCTTCTTCTTCTTTGCATTCGGCTCATCAAAGTCATCTCTGACAGTTGTAAGTTTCGTTTTTACCATCTCTGGATTGAAGAACTTAGGGTTTTCGTGAGATTCGAGGATTCAAGGAGTTGGGTTTGAGAGAGGAGAGTTCGGTGGATTGAGAAGTAACTAAGACTTAGTTTTTATCATTTAGGAAACATAAAATAAGTAAAACATAATAAGTAAAGTATAAATGATACAGATTCTGGAGGCTAAAGATAGAAGTTTAAAAATAGCGCAAACTTAAAGGTATGGTACACCGGTGAGAATTCCAAACGTTGAGGTATAAAAATGAGGTTCATACTGGTGAGGTATAACATTGAGGTTCATACCGGTGAGGTATAACTGTGAGTTTCATACAGTTGATGTATAACAGTGAGGTTCATACCGATGAGGTATGGCTAAATAGAGTCTATCATTCCTAAATCATGTCTAATGTAACTTAACCTATCTGAACTTAACGGTTTGGTGAAAATGTCAGCTAATTGGTTTTCAGTACCTATAAATTCAAGAGTAATATCACCTTTTTGGTAATGATATCTCAAAAAATGGTGCCTTACATCAATTTGTTTGTTCCTAGAGTGATACACGAGATTCATAGAGATGTTAATTGCACTAGTGTTATCAAAATTTATTGATACATGTTTAAAATCATATCCATAGTCCAACAAAGTATGTTTCATCCACTGAATTTGTGTATAGAAACTACCAGAAGCTATATAATCTGCTTCAACAGGAGACAATGCAACCGAATTCTACTTTTTACTACACCAAGATACTAGGGACTTGCCTAGAATATGACATGTTCCAGAAGTGCTCTTTCTATCTAACTTGAAACTAGTAAAGTCAGAATCTAAATAACTCATTAAATCAAAATATTGTCCTTTTGGATAAAACAAATCTAAATTTTCAGTAGGTTTAAGATATTTAAAAATTCTTTTAACAACAAGAAAATGGGATTCTTTAGGATTACCTTGAAATCTTGCACACATACCCACACTAAACATAATATCTGGTCGACTAGCAGTAAGGTAAAGTAGACTTCTAATCATTCCTATGTAATTTGTTTGATCAACTGGTTTCCCAGATTCATCAATCTCCAACTTACAGGTGGTACTCATGGGTGTATCACTTTCCTTAATACTATCTAAACCAAAACGTTTTAAAAGATCCATTGTATATTTACATTGGTTTAAAATAACACCATTTTCATTTTGAAAGACTTGAAATCCAAGAAAATATTTGATTTCTCCCATTAAACTCATTTCAAATTCATTTTTCATACTCTTTAAAAAATCAATACACAAAGTATTTTTAGAAGATCCAAAAATAATATCATCAACATAGATTTGTACTACCAAAACATCTTTATAAATTCTTTTGATAAAGAGAGTTGGATCAGCAATCCCTTTAGAAAAACCTTTTGAAATAAGAAAATTACTGAGTCTATCATTCCAAGATCTTAGAGCTTGTTTCAAACCATATAAAGCTTTAGAGAGCTTAAAAACTCAATTTGTAAAATGAGGATTAGTAAATCCAAGTGGTTGTTCAACAGAAACATCTTCAATTATAAAACCATTTAAAAAAGAAGTTTTAACATCCATTTTATATAACTTGAAATTCAGATGAGGAGTATAGGAAAGTAGAATCCTAATAGCTTCTAATCTAGCTACATGTGCAAAGGTTTCCAGATAGTCTATTCCTTCCTCTTGACTATACCCTTATGCAACTAGCCTTGCTTTGTTTATAACTATGTTTCCTGATTCATCAACTTTGTTTCTAAAAACCCAATTAGTACCTATGGTCAAGGTGTCCTTAGGCCTGTCAACTAATTCCAAGACTTTGTTTCTTTCAAATTGATCTAATTATTCTTGCATAGCCATTAACCAAAATTCATCATTGATTGCATCATTGATATTTTTAGGTTCTAACTGTGAATGAAAGGTTTGATGTTCAACCTGGTTTCTTAGAGAAGCTCTAGTCTGTGTCCCTCTATCAAGAATACCAACTACAGCATCCAAAGGGCAATTCTTTAGAATCATAGTTGATCTAGTAAAGGTAAGACTAGAAATTTGAGGTTCTTCTATAGGTTCTGGTTCAATAGAAATAGGTTCTAGAAAGTTTCCAGAACTGGATGTCTTTACAACAGGTTCATTGATTTTATCATTAAGGTTAAAAACAAACAAATCTTTTCCAAGATTTTCAATGGAAGATTTGGGTTCATGTACATCAGTTTCATAAAATTTGATGTGAAAAGATTCTTCCACACATTTGGTTATTTTATTAAAGACTCTATAGGATTTTCTAGTTATAAATTATCCTAGAAATATTCTGTCATCACTTTTAAAAGAAAACTTGTCAACATTATCCTTAGTATTGAGAATAAAGACTTTGCAACCAAAGACTTTGAAGTAATGAAATTTAGGTTTCCTATTATTCCATAGTTCATAAGGGGTATTCTTATGAACAAGTCTAATCAAGACTCTATTTATAATATAAAAATCTGTATTTACAGCTTCATCCCAAAAATAAATAGGCAGGTCATACTCATTGAGCATGGTCCTCAGAATTTCTTGAAGGGTTCTATTTCTTCTTTCTACTATACCATTCTGTTGAGGTGTCCTAGGGGCAGAAAAGTTGTGACTATAGCCATTGTGTGAGAAATGAGATTCAAACTCATGATTTTCAAACTCACAGCCATGATCACTTCTCAGGGTCTTAATCTTAAGTCCACTAAGATTTTCTATAGACTTGGAGTATTTAATAAAGTAAGAACAAGATTCACTTTTGTGAGCTAATAAGTATACCCAAGTATACCTAGAAAATTCATCTACTAAGACATAGAAATAGTGCTTCCCATTTAAACTAGAAACTTTAGAAGGTACAAACAAGTCCATGTGAACCAACTCGTGAGGTTGTGAAGTTGAAACTTCTTTCTTTGATTTAAAATAAACTTTATGTTGCTTTCCCTTTTGACAGGGATTACAAACTTTTTCTATTGGGAATTTTAGTAGAGGTAGGTCTCAAACAATGTTTTTCCTAGTCAGTTTTCTAAGTGAATGAATGTTGCAGTGTCCTAATCTTCTGCGCCACAGCCAAGAATCTTTATGAAAATCATTTAAGAAAGTAAAATTTTGTTTAGCTAAATAATTCAAATCAACTGCATAAAAATTTTCATTTCTTAAAGCAGAAAATACTAATTTTTTTAGAATTAAGAACATTACATGAATCATTTTCAAATTTAACATTGAAACCATCATCACACAACTGAGAAACACTTAATAGATTTTATTTTAATCCATCAACAAATAATAATTTAGAAATCAAAACTGAATCAGTGTTACCAATCTGGCCTAATACGATGATTTTTCCTTTTGAATTATCACCAAAGGTGACATGGCCTCCATCAAATTTGATTAAACTCTTGAAGCCTGAGTAATATCCAATCATATGCCTTGAAAATCCACTATTCAAGTACCATACCTTCTTATGAGAACTCATCAAGCAAATTTCCTACAAAAAAAGTTTAAACAGAAAATGATTTTGGTACCCAGATTTTCTTGGGTCCAGACAGGTTAGCAATAAAAAATTTTGGTACCAAAATTTGTCTAATGGGTCTCATACAATCAATAGATTCAAAAGATTTTGAAATATAAACTTTATTTGATCTATAACCATGTGGATAACTAGTTTAAGCATATGAATTTACAGAACTAGAACTAGAAACATTCTGTCCAGATTTAGGAATAAATCTATTTTTAGTAATCTATCTCTTTCCAGGTTGATAGCCTATTCCAGTGGTATATTTTGGTGCCACTTGTTTCCCTAGAATTTGAGTTAGAGTATTCTTTCCATTTGTGAATTTCTCTATGTCCTTCCTTAATTACTAATTGGACAATTTCATTTCAGTATTTTCCTTAAGTAATTGAGCATTCTTTTCCTTTTCTATATCAAGTTCAGATTTAACAGAGCTGGTCAAAGCATGCTATTTCTTAAAGGTCTTATACTTGTCCTTCAATTCATTACAGGTTTCTTCTAGCATATTATAGTATTCAAACAACTCTTCACTAGTCATGTTTTTAGATTCAGAATCAGAATCAACTCCATAATAATATGAATTTAAAGCAAGAGTATTCAATGTTACCTCAGATGTGTTTGTCATGAAACACATGTTAGCATGATTCTTTTTAGAATCAGAAGTCTCAGATTCACTTGTGCTGTCTTCTGAAGCACTCCATGTTACCTTCATAGATTTCTTATATTTATTGTCCTTATAATCATATTTATTTTTGAACTTTAACTTCAGAAAGTCTGCTTTCACATGTATTTTCATCTTTCATTCATAACAAATAATTTCATCACTCTTATAAGACTTTTTCCAATACTTCTTCTAATGAACTTTATTGTCATATTTTCCATTATAGTTTGTTTTTCTGAAGAATTTATTCTTCCGATAGAACTTCTTGAATCTCCCAGCTATTTTATCCATCTTTGCATCACTTTCAGATGCACTCTCATCACTACTTGAGCTTTCAGTAGGTATGTGAACTTTCTCCTTGTCCTTGCTCTTTGAGGCAATAGATCTAAATGCTACTGACTTCCTTTTTCGTTTGTCATCCTCTTCCTTGTTTAATTTCAAATCTTATTCATACATCATCAACTTACCAATTAATTTTTTAACAGGCAGTGAAATTATGTCACATGATTGTCTTATTGAGACTGATGTACCTCTCCATATTTCTGGTAGACATCTTACTATTCTCATAATCTGCTCCTTTGCAGGAACAACTTTTCCAACTGATCTCATTGTATTTACAATTTCGTTGAACCTGAGATACATGTCAGAAATAGGTTCATCAGGCTTCATTTTAAAATTATCATACTTAATAGTGTAAGTATTCAATCTCATTTCTTTAACATTAGTTTTTCCCTCATGGGAAACAACCAATGTATCCCAAATTTTGTAAGCAGTTTTACAAGCAGATATGTGATTAAATTCTACATCTCCTAAAGTACAATACAGAGCATTCATTGATTTACAATTATTATTGTAAGATTTTTAGTGGGTTCATCCCAAGTAGTTAATTCATATTATAGTATCTTATATTGAGTCTCTATATCAGTCCAAATATCAAATCCCATACTTTATAAATGAATTTTTATTTTCAGTTTCCATTAGGCATAGTTAACACCATTAAAGATAGGTGGCCGGTTTGTAGCAGTACCTTCAAGTCTATTATCTATAATAAGATTTTAGAAAAATATTTAAAGATAAAATTTAGAAATAACAGAAATTTAAGATCTTTATGATACACCTAAAATCACAGTTGATAAATAGAGTATTTTGAAAATCCTTTATAAATAACAAATAGCCTATGATACCAAATATTGGTCGAAGTGGATACTCAAGAGGGGGGTTAATTTAGTTCCAATTAAAATTTTTGTTAAAAAATATTTCTATTAAAATACCCTAATTTAAAACACAAGTTAAACTGTAGTTAATTTAAAAAGATTGTATGTTATCAATTAGTTTCTCAAGAGATTGATTATTTCTCAGTTAACTCAATCTAAAGATTAAGTAACTTTTGAAACTAACTTACTAGATAACAAAAGTTATAAACACTTTCTAGTTTAACTATCAAAGTTACATTAGAAATATATTTATGTTTCAAATTACTTAGCAGCAGAATAGAAAAATAACTTAAACTAAAAACAAGATACACAATAGATATAACTAAGAGGTTCAATCTCAAGCTGAGACTTAGTCCTCTCAAACAATTTATATAAATTTTTATCCACACCCAGGATCAAGGTAAACGATAATGCACAGTCTGTGTAGGTACTAAGAACTCTACCACAGTTATTCATGGGAAAACAAAACAACAACACACATGCTTTCCAGGTCCTAGTTAACCTCTACCACTATCCAAAGTGGGATACAAGAGAGTTATAGAAGGTTTGTGTGAGGATTTAGAAATCCCCCACTTTAGCACATGAGACAGTGTGTAAATAAAACACACACTTCTAAATATGTAAATGAAAGAATTACTAAGAAAGAGTAGATATGAGTTTAGAATGCTCAAGTGATTTTGAGTGAAGATCTGGACTCCTTCAATTGATGCAGATGAAGCTTTGAGTCCTTCTCTAGAAATTGTGAGTAAAACAGAGTGTTGTATTTCTGTTTCTTCATTTCCAGTGTAGATGTTCATCTCAAATAACAGAGTGTTCTTTGTAACACTTGAGATTATTCTTTGAAACTTCATCTTGATGTGAATGACTGTACTTTGAGTTCTTCTCGTGTTCTTCTTTTGAAGTTCACTTTGGGTGTCACCACTGGCACGTGTATTCCTCTTCTATTATGTGTGTTCGTGTCTCTCTATTCACTACAGCTCGATCTTCATTTTATATTTTTGGCTCCGACAAAAATAATGATAAACATTATCTAGGTATGAGTTAAAGTTTCCTGAAATTCCAACCACAATCATTAATTAATCGCAGGTGCATTAAAAACATCAATTATGACCGTTGCTAAATAAACAAATAGAAATATAGTTTAGAGAACAGTGACTGGTTTCCATCAGTAGCTGTTACTCTTTGTAACGGTATCTCCTTGTATCAGTCAGTGACTCATTGTATCAGGGAACTTCTTTTGGTATCTGTAACTCTTTATAAAAGTATCTCTATGTATCGGTAGCTCTTCCATCAGTAGCTCATTGTATCTGTTGCTTTATGTAGTGGTAGATCTCTGTGTAGCGGTGAGCTCCTATCGGTAGCTCTTTGTTCTTGTACCGATAACTCCTTTTATCAGTAGACTTGAGTAGTAGTGACTTCCTTATAACGGTGGACTTCATAATGGTAAGCTTGTATACTGGTATCTTATATCGGTAGACTTTATCTTTCTGTATCAGTGGTCTTTTTATCGGTAACCTTTATGTAATGGTAGACTTTCATACCGGTAGACTTACACATATTGGTAGCTCTGGTGTAACAGTGACTGTCTGTACCGATATACTTAGCCGTATCGATAGTGGTGTAAATCGGTGACCTTTGTATCAGTATCTGTGTATCTATTTGTCTGTATTAGTAGCTATGTGAAAATTAGTGTATTTAACACTTATATGTTCTATGCAAAACTTATCCATATTGAGTTAGAATTATTTCAAAGTATGTATATACATAGATAAACATTAATGATCATATTCCAATGATTAATTTGATATTGTTGTCTTCATAATTTAGCATATATATATATTTATATATATATATAGGATTATAAATACACATTGAGATTATCAAAAAATATTAAAGCAGGATTGGGATTATCAAAACAGGTGAGGTTAACAAATATGGAAATGGAAAAACATCACTTTGGACATTGTCACTAGGCTTCCTAAGAAATCTAGAGAAAATAATACTATGTGGGTTATGGTGGATTTTCTTACAAAGACTGGACATTTCATTGTGATTCAATTATATTTCTCATTCGATCATCTTTCATGGATATAAATCAAAGAAGTGGCGAGGATACATGGTGTACCATTATCGATTGTATCTGATAGAGATATACGATTCACCTCTAAGTTCAAAAAGAGTATCCAACATGCTATGAATACGGAGTTAAAATTCCACACAACCTATCACCCTCAAACTGATGGATAATCCGAGTAGACTATCCAAACACTTGAGGAAATGTTGAGAGCATTCTTAATGGACTTAAGAGGATGGGATCAACATCTTCTTCTTGTTGATTTCTCTTACAATAACAGTTTCCACTCACGCATCCAAATGTCTTCCTATGAAGCCCTTTATGGGAAGAGTTGTAGAACACTTGCAGGCTAGGATGAAGTTGGGAAATGAAAACTGCTAGGTCCTAAAATTGTTGAGGAAATGGTGGAGAAGGTCAAGACCATTCAACATCACATCACGTCTTTTTTAGAGTTGACAGAAAATCTATGATGACAATCATAGAAAAGACCTAGAGTTTGATGTCAGAGACATGGTATTCCTTGTTATATCTCCATGAAATTGAGTAATTTGATTTGGGAAGAAGGGAAATATTAGTCCAAGGTACATCATCCCTTTTGAGATCCTTGATCACAGTATAGTGGTGGCCTACCGACCAACTCTCCCACCAAACCCATCTAAAGAACATGATGTATTCCACATATACCTGTTGATAAAGTACATACCAAACCCCTCTCACGTACTTATTCCAGAGGTGGTACGATTGGAGAATGACCTCTCTTATGAGGTGAACCCAGTGAAGATCTAAGACCGTAGAGACAAAGTTCTATGGAATAAGACAACTTACTTGGTCAAAGTGTTGTGGAGAAACCAAAAATATGAATACCAAACATGGGAACCATAGGAGGTGATGAAACAATGTTACCCTCATCTATTTTAATGTTTGAAATGAAAATTTTAGGGAAAAAATTTCTTAAGGAGGGAAGATTGTAATGACCCAAACTATTATAAGTGAAATTTCACTTTTGATTTAATAAATTATATTACATTAAAAATGGTTAGAGAAAAAACATGCACTTCATTTGTTTTATTATATCCAATTGAATTTAAATCATAATTAAGTATCATTACTTTTGATAGCATGGCTATTGAAAAGTAATGACATGACTAGTATAAATACAGGGTTTTAACAAATCCTTTTGACATAGACAAAAGAGGTGATGACATAAACTAGTAGAATCGTTCCCTATGAAGACCATTTATCAGAGCTTGCAAGGGTGATAAAATTTCTGGGCATTGACTTAGACCAAGCCTAAGCCAAGATCCAACAACTTAATCATGAGAAATACCATTTATGAGAGAAGTTCAATCTCATTAAGATCATGGCCCAAACCATGTTCACCGAATGACCCCATGAAAGCCCCAACATCGAACACCTTACTCTTAGGGAGTGTGTTGGTGTAATAAAGGGATATGTGTCAAGACCCTATATTTTTGGTTATTTATATTTTATTTGTATATAATAATGAATATACTTTCATTCTATTATTATTACTTTGTAAATTATTTTTAAATCACAAATATTATATTTAGTTAATATTCAAATTACATTAAGAAATCAATTTTGGTGAATTAATGAATTTTTGAAATAAATAATATTTTAAGAAAATATTGTCATGAAATTAATTTTATTAAATATTAATAATCATATAATTTTTATGAAGACAAATGTTATATTTATTAAGGTCTGAAAACTATTTTTTTGTCAAAACCATTCAATAAATGTCCGTTTTTTTATTTTTAAAGTGACAATTCATATATTTAGAAAATTATTTAGATAAAATAATATTATTTTTGGAATTACGATTTCTAAATTATCCAATGGTGAATTTTTCATAATTTTCTAAGATGGTCAATTTTTTTGTTAAAAATTAAATACAATATAAATATATAGGGTGTTTTATGACATCGTAATGACCCAAAAGTGATGTAATAAACACTATAAATAGTATATTTTTCCAAATATATAATTTATATTTAAAATAATTTGATTTTATATTTATTTTACTTATTTTATAAAGCCTTAGTAAATCCTCCAAAATGAATAATATATTTTATGATTTTAAATTCATTTCTTTAATGATGTTAATGACCTCCACATAAGCAATGATAATATTTTAATATCTTTGGACCTTGGCCTTATAAAATAATGTTTTATACTCCTCTTTTGAAAAAACCATGGGTGAAAACCATGTTAAGGTTTTTGGTTTTGAATATTTAATTATATAGATTCTAAAACCTAAGTTTGTGAAATATTAAAGAATTCCCCACTCATTTACTTTATAAACCCACCCAAGATCCCAATTCTCTTTACTAAAAACTCAACAGAGAATATCCTTAATCTATAATACCCTCTATAATCCTCCAAAGGCACCCCATTCTCTGAAGAATACCCTCTTCAATCTTTTTAAGTCATACACTCAAGTAAGGGTTCAACCATTCTCATTTTTATCCATGTTTCCTTATATTGTTACACCCTTTTATTTTCATTTACAAATGATGGGGTATTTTATAGAAACTCCCCCATACTATTATTAATATTTTAAAATTATGAGAAAAACCTTTATCTCTCATTAATCCCTCCCATGTACACCTGTTACCATGCCAAAATTTCACAAGAGTTATTCTATTTCTCCTATTTATTCAAGTTTGTTAATTATGTTACAAATTTTATTTCCAAATTACTTATGTTGGGACATGTATTTATATGAACCTAGTACATTAAATTTCATTTATATATGATTAGATACCACTTTATCTCTCATCATCCATTTTTATGATTTTTTATGTCACATCGTTAGGCTGACAAAATTGCACCGTGAATTTCCATTCCAAAATAATTGTGTAGTGTATACCTTACCCATTCCCTATAAAGTGTGTTCAATTTTATAAACATATACATTTTTATTGGGGACTTAAATGTATGTATTACACACCACTTAATAAAGGAATAAATTATGATTATGAATGAATCCATGTTTTATGATATATGTGGAACACTTAAACAGGACAAAAAAATGAATGTGATGGGTGCACTTAGAATTATATAGTTCCCCAATGCATTGGGTAATGTTTAGTATCATGATATGTCATGTTGGGAAAGGGGTTTACATAATTAATTTATGGTAATGTTTCCACTATTATGTCTTGGTAGTTTATCCATGACCTATGATGTAGTGTTTTAAGTTGTTTCAAAATTTCCATGTTATGAATATCATGTTATATCATGCTTTATGATTCAGGTTCCGTTATGCCTCACTGATATGCCTTTCCTTACATGTGTTATTATCTTAATTTTAATCCACGCTTACTCCATTATTGGGATTTATAGATCACTAATTCCTTATTTATGTCCTTAGTTTATCCCATGTAATGTTAAGTATGTAGGATTGTTGTGGTCATGTAAAGGAATTTTTCAATAATGATGTTGTATTTCATGTTTTAAGTTGTTATGCAATTTTCCTAATTTCCAAATACACTAGACATCTTGATATTTCAGGCTATATTAAGTGTAATTTTATTTCATTAAATCATGTATGAATTTAATAAAAAAATATGGTTGTTATATCAACCATCTTATCCATACATGCAAGGTTATTAGACATAACCTGAGTAAGGTTTGCCAATATAGTTATAATTTGTTAAAATCTAGCTTCTGCTCCAACATAAACATAATTTCCTTTACCAGGAAGAAAATACCTATATATATTACATGAATTGATATGTTTTATATTCCTACAACTAGGATACATTTCTAAATAATGGCATATACTGAATTATCTCATAACAATATGAATTTTAAATCATATTATATAATTCTAAATCCGGTTTAATGCTTAACATAAATTGAAAATTTATGCACAGATAATCAAAAAATCATAAGATTAAAATCATTCATAATATCTTCAAATAATAAAAATAATTTAAAATCTATCATAATGGTTTATAAAGAGTATGTGAATCAACCAAAGGATAGTTACTAAGAGTATCTAGCCAGGTGTGTAGTCTTAGGCCCACTCATCATGCACTAGTGAGATTGAGTTAATGCCCAATCTTAACCTTTCAAAGTTGTCCCCCGAGGTGTATATATGAAACAACCACATAAAATTTATATTATCTATAAATGGATGTATTTTCTATAAAAACCACACAATATCTACTTTAAAAAAACTTTATAATAATATCTTATACTTAGACGTATCCTCAAAGTTTTTCATAAGGTTATGTTCTCTAATATGTGTTATCCTAAATCTAGTTCCCAAGGTTTATAATAATCATACATTGATACCAACTATTACACCCTAACTATTATAACTTAAATATGATTGTTATTTTACTACATTGGAACATTATACAAGGTATCACATCTCGAATTATAGAACAGTTTATTAGTTTTGTGGGACTAGATACACACGTGATTCTCACATTACATTTGAAAAAATGAAATATATATTAATATTTTTCTAAAAAAATTATCATTTATTATATTATATCCTATAATCATTTATAAATCCATTTTTGGTATCCCAGGGAAGGAAACCATAATAAAGGGTTAGGTCAGATTCCCCATGAGGGAAAGTGTACAAAAAAAGCAATTATAAGAAAAATAAAGCGTAGATAATATGAAAGTGATAGACAATAATAAAATATACCATATAAATAATATCTTAAAAGAGGAATAAGTCCATTTACAACATAAGAACATAAATAAGAAAATGGATATAAAAAACTAGTTTCATAATGATAGAATACATAATATCGAAAATCATAATCCCACCATCAAAGACTCATGCCATGACATCATACATAAATAGGTAAGGTGTATGAAAAATAACAAAACTAGTTTGTCTAATAAGACCTACCAATGTATAAAATAGATATAAAGGGCCCTTAACATCACTTACTATATCCAATAAATTTATCATAATAAGTAAATTAATAACAATTTATTACCTAATAAACATAAACATTCATATTGAAAAACTAGCATACAAAATATCAATGCTTTACCTAGTGAATAAATAAAAGAATATGATCATAATATATCAAGAGTAATATGGTTGATGGTATCATTATATTATATCCCTATTAAATCATAAAATCCATAAAAGGATATTGACTTAGATTAAAATACTTTTAAAATATCACAATAACATTTCTTTAGGAAAAACACCCCTTTCGTTTTGAAACCACTTATACAAAATCTAAAAATTTCTTGAAAATTAGGAATAACATTTTATTGTAAAAGAACCATGTAAAATTTTAAATTATTATTGAAGTAAAATAATATTCATGATAATGGGAAAATCCATCAGTGAGGTGAACATTAAAATAAATATTCTATTCACACTGGTAGTAAAAGTACCTCATTTGAAAACAATAACAAGATTCCTTTCTTTTACAAAAACTCAAGAATTTTTAAAAATGGATTTAATAAATAATTTGATAATATATAAAATATTATTTAAAACATATTAAATAAAATATGGACATGGAATAACAATATTCCCAACCGATTAGAAAAACAAGGTTACTTTTTCTAAAAAACATTCTTTTGAATTTTTATTACTTTGTGAAAAAAATAGAAGGAAATTTTTTATTTAAAATAAATAACCACAATATAAGAAAAAATATCTGGTTTATAATAGAAATATCATATAATTACTCCAATATAAACATAAATGTAAACAATCCCAAATAAGGATGATATTATGAGATAAACTCTTTCCTCATGTTCCACTTACTTCATAAATGTTTTTAACATCCTACACAATAAATTTAAATTTGTTATAATTATATACTAGAATAATATTAATAATTTTATTAAAATAATTTTTTTATTATAACATATTATAACCTTTTGATTAATAATATTTCATTATCATCATCATTTCATGTATTAACTGCTTCATTTTTCATGTATGTTTCGATTTAGCAGTTATGGTCCTTACATATTGATCCTGGTTAAATCATCTCCAGAATAAAAATAATGATATAAATATAATATATATTCAGTATATATATATTTATTCTCATAAATTAATGTTATAAATGATAAATTAATCACATTATTTCATAGAGGTGGTAGTCCACACATACACACAAGATATGCTATCTTTTTTTAGCGGGTGAAAGGGTAAAAATGTAAAATATATATTATATTTACATAATCATAATAATTTTATAAATATAATATATATTTAATATTTCTATATTTATAACCATCCATTTAAAGTGTTTATGAAAAATGAATTACACCACTATGTGGAGACGGTAATCCACACCTAAGCACGAGCAATGTTTTCATTTTCCATAGGATGGAAAGGAGAGAGAAAATGGTTTAACCATATTAATAATAAAATATAAGTATATTTATGGTAGTATAGTAATTAAATTAGGGTGTGTACAATATATTTTTAAATATTGGAGAATAAATAAACTTTTAAGGAGTCAGTAATGATGATCACCTCTTCTTTGAGAGACCTCATTTGGTTTACACCTTATGCCTTATTAGAATGATCTTAGGGGAAGAAATGAGGCTCAAGAATTAAAGGAATGAATATATAAATGTTTTGGGTTGGTATTTTCTAATAAATAATTCTGAAATTTTGTGAATAATGGAGTAGAATAGGTGACATGTTATATGTCAGGTGAGGGATACAAACAAAATTACTTAAAATATTTAAATAATATAAAGTCATTTTCTTGTGAAAGTGGAAAAAATGGATTGGAATTAAAATTTAATATAATATAAGGTCTAAATATCTTTAAACCATAATATTTATAAAGGTTTAAGAGGAATATTTACCCTTATCTCTTAGCTTAACCCCTCACTAAACCAATTTTAACCCTAACAATGGTAACAAACTTTTACTATTTTTACTATTCATTATGATAAAAAATTAAGTCAAATTTTTTAAAAATATTAATTATTTTTATTTAAAACATGGAATTAATTTTAAAATATGAAATTTTTATAAGTTTAATAAATTAATATTAATATATGTTCAAAAAAAAGAAAGGAAAACCATTTTTAGGAAAATGTTTATTTTAAGTACAAGAATTTTGTATAAATAAATAAAGTATAATATTGATTAAAATGGAATTAATTAAATTATGTTAAATAAAAAGAGGCTTATTTTACATTAAAACTTAACCAAAATAATAAATCAACCTCATAAATACTTTATTATAAGACAATAACTAAAAACAATTTTTATTTCAATAAAAAAAATTACTTATATTTACAAACTGTTAAGAATATATTACTAAGTTCAACATTATATTTTTATATGAATTATATTAACTAATTAATATATATTTTTTTCCTTAAAAAAGGTTTTTAATATTTTAAGTTATTATTATATCATTATAATGTCATAAAAGTGATAGTTTTTTTAAAATTATTATTTTTCACTATTCACCCAAAAATCAACTATTTTTAAAAAATCTCAAAAATTAACCCTAGGATAATTTTGAAATAATAAATTAAAAAATTTAATTATTTTCATTTAATTAAATTTATAAACTCAGATAATTTACATTTAAATAACATTCACTAATAAAGCTATGTATTTTTTGATATTGTTCCTCTAGAAAGAAAAGATTATTATAGTTGAAGCCTAGGTGTTACAGTTGAATTATGATTCATGATTATACTTGATGGTTATGTATCATGTCAAGATGAGTGTTGGGGTAGTTAGGATATTATTGTGATGTTATAATTTGGTATTTTTTTTTCATGATATGACATTTTCCTTGAAAGTGTCTTACCTCCTTTATTTATTGCATGAGGAACCTTCAAATACTATTTAAGAAATCTAGGGATAATGTTTTTCTAGTTGAGGTTTTGTCCTGGATAGAAAACATTAGTTGAGTTTCATATATCTTAGGGATTTTTCTCTGATGAGGCTAGCTAAGAGTGATTCAAGTGATGAATATTGGACCGTAAGTCCTAAAGGTTGGGGGTTCTTCCTCTATACATCATGTAATGTCCCATTAGTCCCTAAAGTACCACCTCATGATATGTATTGAGTATTATTTGTTATTTTTAGATTATTTAGAATGTGAGTTTCTTATATTTTCATTTATGCCTAATTGAAGTATTGGATGTTTATGATGGAGCATTATGGTATATGATTTTCCTTGCATCTTATTTATACCATGTGGGAATTCTTTTGTTTTAAAGTAAGGGAAAAGTGTAATTTTAAAAAGTGTATTTTAAACGGGAAAATAAAGGTTTGATTTTTGGTTTTCAAAGGTAAGAATATTTTAATTGGTGTGTTTTGTCTAATTTGTTTTCAAACCATGAAAATGAAATGAAAATCTATTTGTATTTATTTATTTTGAAACTACTATATTTGGTTTCTTTTATAAATGGAATGGAATGGACTCATGGTGGTATCCTATTAGCCTTTGGATCACACCATATATAGTCACATTTATGGGTAAATATTATTTATGTCTTATGTAGGGTTATTAGGTTCTAGATTTTAGTTTGGTTTACTCGCTCTTTCCTTAGGAAGAAAATGGACGTTTATTTCATTGTAGGTACTTGAGAGTCCCATAGAGTTGGTGGTTCATGTTGGTTTTTGGCCTCACCTACCATGATGTTTTGTTTTAGTTTCAAATAATATAATATTTTAAAATCTTCATATAATTTTTTTGATCTATTGTATTTATATTTTATTCTTATGGTTATTACTTGTTTTGGTGTCTTTATTTGGGTTCTTAGGGGTGAAACCATTCCCAAAAGTTATGGTCAATACCCATGACTCTTGTTGTTAGTCCTAGGGGATTAGGGATTCCCCTCAAGTGAGTGGAAATCTAGGTTAGGTTCTGATTTAGGTTGAATCATGGGATGATTTTTTACACTACTGGAAATTCGGGCTATAGCCACGGTTCTAAACCGTGGCTATAGTCCCTCAAACCGTGGCTATAGGTAAGAGCCACGGTTCTTAAAACCATGGCTAAGTTTGGCGTGGCTATAGGCCTAGACCTATAGCCACGGTTCCAAACCATGGCTTTAACACTATAGCCACGGTTGAAACCGTGGCTATACTAAAGGCCGGACAGACTTAATTGCCACGGTTTATAACCGTGGCATTATGTCTATAGCCACAGTTAATAACTGTGGTAATAAACCAATATCCACGGTTTAAACTGTGGCTACAGGGTGTCCAAATCCATAAAAAAATACCCCCCAACCCACTCGACACCCCCCGGACACCCCCCTCGACATCCCCTGGACACCCCCTGGACACCCCCCTGCCACCCCCTGCCACCCCCTACCAGTCCCCCCTGCCACCCCCTGCCAGTCCCCCATTGCCACCCCCTGCCAGTCCCCCCTTCCCCCTGCCACCCCCTGCTAGTCCCCCCCTGCCCCTGCTAGTCCCCCCCATGCCACCCCCTGCTTGTCCCCCTGCCAGCCCCCTTGCCCCCTGCTTGTCCCCCTGCCAGCCCCCCTGCCCCCTGCCAGCCCCCCTGCCCCCTACTTGTCCCCCTGCCAGCCCCCTTGCCCCTGCTTGTCCCCCTACCAGCCCCCCTGCTTGTCCCCCAGCCAGCCCCCCCTGCCCCCTGCCAGCCCCCCTGCCCCCTGTTTGTCCCCCTGCCAGCCCCCCCTGCCACCTGCTTGTCCCCCTGCCAGCCCCCCTGCCCCCTGCTAGTCCCCCCCCGCCAGCCCCCCTGCCCCTGCTAGTCCCCCCTGCCTGGACAACCCTACCCCCCTGCCTGGACACCCCTCCCCCTACTTGTCCCCCCTTGCCACCCCCTGCCAGTCCCCCCTGCCCCCTGCCACCCCCTCCTAGTCCCCCCTGCCCCTGCTAGTCCCCCCTGCCACCCCCATGCTTGTACCCCTGCCAGCCCCCCCTGCTTGTCCCCCTGCCAGCCCGCCCTGCCCCCTGCCCCCTGCCAGCACCCCTGCCAGCCCCCCTGCCCCCTGCTTGTCCCCCTGCCATCCCCCCCGCCCCCTGCTTGTCCCCCTACCAGCCCCTGCTAGTCCCCCCCGCTAGCCCCTACCCCCTGCTTGTCCCCCTGCCAGCACCCCCCTGCTTGTCCCCCTGCCAGCCCCCTGCCCCTTACTTGTCCCCCTGCCAACCCCCCTGCCCCTGCTTGTCCCCCTGCCAACCCCCCCTGCCCCCTGCTTGTCCCCCTGCCAGCCCCCCCTGCCCCCTGCTTGTCCCCCTGCCAGAACCCTACCCCCTGCCAGCCCCCCTTCCCCCTGCTAGGCCCCCTGCCCCCTGCTAGGCCCCCTGTCAGTCCCCTGCTAGTCCCCCTGCCCCCTGATCTGATAACCAAATTTATCTGATCTGATAACCACAACATCTTCAGCACTACTAGATTCAGGTTTAACAGGTACCAATTCACCAATTATGACATGTTTAATAGCATGATATAAGACAGGAACAGACTGAACTACATCAGATTTACAGACCATGTTTAGCACCCCTCCCCCTGCTGGACACCCCCCTGCCTGGACAACACCCCCCTCCCTGAACAGCACCCCCCCTCCCTCACCCTGGACACTGGACTCCCCCTACATATTTACCCCTACTGGACACTGGACCCCTGCTGGACACTGGACCCCTACTCCCTCCCACCCCTACCAGCCCCCTTGTACCCCTGCTGGACACAGGACCCCCCCTAGAAACTAGTTCTTGGGATACCCAAATCATATTTACCCCTATTGGACACTGGACTCCCCCATGGACACTGGACTCCCCCCTGCATATTTACCCCTGCTGGACACTGGACCCCTGCTGGACCACTGGCCCCATACTATAGGTTCTTAGTAGGACCACCCCATACTATAGGTTCTTAGTAGGACTTGGGGAAACACTTGAAACAAAATTTAGAAGTAGCTATATATGAGTAATCTAGGAAAACATACATATAATCAGTCTGGAAAATAAAACAGAATAAACTATAAAATGTTTATGGAAATAAAATAAAACATATTTGAAATTGGAAAACATTACCAGAAAAAACTGTTTATCAACTAAACAAACTGCTTGGTGAAATCATGGTCACACATGCTCATCCTCAGATAAAATCTACTTGCATTTCATGTAGTACTGCATTAAACAAAACATTGGAATTATGATTTGAAATAGAGTTACCAGATTTTATAGCACCGTGCTCACTATCTATAGGTGGTGAAATAGTTATACCTTGTGCCTGTGAAGTATATGTGGGATGTTTTATGATATTTTCCAGATCTGGACAAAACTGCATTTTCTATATAGAGACATCCATAACCTGCATGGGCTTAGGTTTCTGGACAGCCCTCTTGCACGCCCTTGCAACCCCCTGGACAACCCCCTTGAACACCCCTTCTAGACAGCCCCTCCCCCCTGCTGGACAACCCCTCCCCCTGCCTGGACACCCCTCCCCCATGCTGGACACCCCTCCCCCTACTGGACACCCCTCCCCCCTGCTGGACACCCTCCCCTCTGCGGGACAACCCCTCCCCCCTGCGGGACAACCCCTCCCCCCTGCTGGACAACCTTCCCCCCTGACGGACACCCCTCCCCCCTGCCAGATAGCCCGTGACAGCCCTCCCCCCTGCCTGACAGCCCGCCCCCTGCCGGACAGCCCGCCCCCCTGCGGACAGCCCGCCCCCCTACTGGACAGCCCCGCCCCCTGGCTGGACACCCCTCCCCCCTGCTGGACAGCCCTCCCCTTGCTGGACAGCCCTCCCCCTGCTGGACATCCTCCCCCTACTGGACATCCCCCCCCACCAGCCCCCCAAACCCAGCCCCCCAGCCCCAGCCCCCCACTAGCCCCCACCAGCCCCCAGCTGCACCAGCCCCCAGTGCCCCCCCCAGCCCCCCCAGCCCCAGCCCCCCCAGCCCCCAGCCCCCCAGCCCCCTTCCCCCACCAGCCCCTGCCCCCTGCCAGTACCCCCTTCCAGTCCCCCCCTGCACCCTGCCAGGCACCCTGCTAGTCCCCTGCTAGTCCCCCTACCCTGGACACCACCTGGACCCGCTAAAATAAGTGAGTTGGAACAAGAATTTAGATGAGGGCTTCAAATGTTAAGGGGTATGGTTTAATTGGTTAGAATTGGGTGAGGTTTGGAATGGTTTTAAAGTGGGATGCCTGGTGGAAAATGTGGGGTTGGTGGCTTAGAAGTTGAGAGATGGGTAGGCCTAATTGGTGGTCAAGTTGTGGATGGTTGCCTAGGTGGATTGAAAAATGGTGGGGGACTGGGAAGGAGTTCATAGTGGCTAAATTGAAGTGGGAGCTTGGAATTGTAGTAGGGCTTGAGTTTGGATTTTTTAGTGAGAGTGGAAATGGCCCTGGAATAGCTGGTTTGATTTGGTGGTTGGCCATGGGATTTTTATAGTGCATCGAAAATAGTCACTGGAAGGGCTAGGTTCGGTGTGAAATTCAGTCAAACGGTTGTGGGAACCATCATGGAAGCAACTACCAAATACAGGGCCAAATCACGGCGTGACCGCGGCGTGACCGTGGCGTAACCGCCACAGGGTGTCGTCCTGGAGGAGTAACCACCACAGGGTGTCGTCCTGGAGCAGGGACAAATCACGGCGTGACCGCGGGCGTGACTGCCGCAGGGTGTCGTCCTGGAGGAGTAACCGCCGCAGAGTGTCGTCCTGGAGCAGGGCCAAATCACAGCGTGATCGCGACATGACCGCGGCGTGACCGCGGCGTGACCGCTGCGTGACCGCGGCGTGACCGCGGCGTGACCGCGGGGAGGGGGCGTGACCACAACGTGTTGGCCCGGTCCAATGACATCCGCGGGGCAACAACTTCCACTTAGTTTCAAATAGGATGATATGGATGGCATGAGAGGATGTTTTCTCAGATGATTTAAAGAAATGAATGCTAATCTGTGATGACTAGAGGATTGGATGACCCCTTATATACCTAATTCGGTGAGGTTTGGAGATCTAGAAATGTTGTAGGAATACATAGAGGAATAAAATATGCCAGACAATTCCAAACCAATGTTTTCAGTTGAATTGAGCCTTTGTACCACCTGCTATGCACGTTTTTTTGGAAAGATGGATGAGAGGCAGCGCTGAGAGGAGATATAGTTTAGGAATGAGGAAATACGAAAAATTATAGAGCTAACCATTCAATGTTTCTCTAAGGAGGAGTAACCGTCGCAGGGTGTCATCCTGGAGCAGGGCCAAATCACGGCGTGACTGCGGCATGACCGCGGTGTGACCGCAGCATGGACCACAACGTGTTGTCCCGGTCCAACGACATCCGCGGGGCAACATCTTCCACTTAGATTCAAATAGGATGATATGGATGGCATGAGAGGATTTTTTCTCAGAATATTTAAAGAAATGAATGATAATATGTGATGACTAGAGGATTGGATGACCCCTGATATACCTAATTCGGTGAGGTTTTGGAGATCTAGAAATGTGTAGGAATACCTAGAGGAATAAAATATGCCAGACAATTCCAAACCAATGTTTTCAGCTGAATTGAGCCTTTGTACCACCTGCTATGCACGTTTTGTGGAAAGATGGATGAGAGGCAGCGCTGAGGGGAAATATAGTTTAGGAATGAGGAAATACGAAAAATTATAGAGCTAACCATTCAATGTTTCTCTAAGGAGGAGGTAACCTCCGCATGGTGTTGTCCTGGAGCAGGGCCAAATCACGGCGTGACCGCGGCGTGACCGCGGCGTGACCGTGGCGTGACGGCGGCGTGACCGCGGAGTGAACGCGGCGTGACCGCGGCATGACCGCGGCGTGACCGCGGTATGACCGCTGGCGTGAACGTGGCGTGACCGCGGCGTGACCGCGGCGTGACAGCCCCCCAGACCCGGGACACCCCTTCCAGTCCCCCCCATACCCTAGAAACCCCCTCCCCCTGGCTGGACAGCCCCTCCCCCTGTTGGACACCCCTCCCCCTACTGGACACCCCTGCCCCCTGCCCTGTGCCCCGTGCCCCGTGCCCCGTGCCCCGTGCCCCGTGCCCCGTGCCCCCCTGCCCCCTGCCCCCTGCCCCCTTCCCCCTGCCCCCTTGCCCCCTGCCCCCTGTCTGGTTTAAGGAATCCACTATGAGAGAAACCTCAAGGAGATCACAAATGAATTCCATCAAAATTAATGGAACTAACAGATGGGGGAGGGGTCTCTCATAGTGGATTCCTTAAACCAAACAGGTTCTAAGAGATCATAAATCAATTCTTTGAAAATTGATGGAACTGATTGAGAGAGAGGGAGCGATTCTCTCATAGTGGATTCCTTGAACCAAAGAGGGTCTAAGATATCACAAATGATTTCCTTGAAAATTAATGGAACTAGAAGGGGGGGGGAGAGAGTTACCGAAACACCGGGTAAATGAGAGGTCTTTTCACGCATCTCCGCACTTATTTCTTGAAGGTCGAAAAGAGTCCTCCCACAAGACGGGCACGAAACATACTCCTGCCACGTTAGTAAAATTCCACACATCAAAATTATCAGAACTACATGATTAACCCAATCATCTTATTATCTAAAACCACATCACGTACCGTCTTTGTATTTCGCATCCTGCAACCTTGCAGTAAGTTGAATGATGTATCCCTCACAAAATCAATGTCCTGATCCAGCGCTTCAATTAGAATCCCATCCCCAAGTCCATCCACAAGAAGTGCCCCCGACATTAGTGCCAGCTTCGATCACCAACTCATCCCTGAAACCAAGCTACTTGACTCACACCCCAATTAAAGAAACCCAGATGAGTTGCAGGTCATGGTATTGTTCTGTAATTACCTATGAATCCTGGTTGGGGAATTGAAGATGATGGATTGCAGCGAAGTTTGAAGCAATTGTCTTCCAAAAATTCAAATAGCCTC